>CAUYSK010042712.1:0-73552 GCA_963575035.1 Avahi laniger | reverse complement strand
CATGCCTGTAGTCCCAGCTACTTGGGAGGCTGAGACAGTAGGATTGCTTGAGTCCAGGAGTTTGAGGTTGCTGTGAGCTAGGCTGACGCCACGGCACTCACCCCAGGCAAGAGAGTGAGACTCTGTCTCCAAAAAAAAATAAAAAATAAAAAAAAATAAAAATAAAAATAAAAATGACGATTGATGCATCCTGTGTAGGGAAGTATGAAACACTATTAAGAATGAAAGCTCTGGAGCTTAATCTGCTATACCTAGCTCCACCATTTACCAGCTGCATGACCTCTGACTGTTTATCATTTCTAAGCCATTTTTCTCATTCGTGAAATGGGGATAATAACTATATTCGTTTCCTAAGCCTGCTGTAAATTACCACAAACCTGGTGGCTAAAACAGCAGAAATGTATTCTCTCATAGGTCTGGACGCCAGGAGTTTTACACTAGTTCATTGGGCAGAAATCAAGGTATCTGTAGAGATGTGCTCCCTCTAGGGCTCTTGGAGAGAGTCTGTTCCCTGTCTCTTCCAGTTTCTGGTGGCTGCCAGCATTCCTTTGATTGTGGCTGCATCACTCCAACCTCTGCCTTGTCCTTACAGTGCCTTCTCCTTTACCAAATGTGTAATCTTCCAGGATACTGTCTTCAGTCGAGATCCTTAATTTAATAACACCTGCAGATACCCTTTTCTCTAGGATAATGTTTACAGGTTCCAGGGATTAGGACTTGATATCTTTGGGTGGCCATTATTCAGCATACTATAGTAATTATACCTACCTAAAGGGAGATTTTGAGGATTAAATGAAATAATGTACATAAAGCAATCAATATTTATTTATTGATATAGGAAGATATCTTATTTTCCCTAAAATGTCAGTTCTTAAGATGCCAAGTTACTGTTTTGGACCCCACAGCCAACATAGTAGGTGCCTCATAAAACTTAAAGGGCTATTAACCTCTAAATACTGTCAGTAAAAAGGATCTTAAGTCAGATAATTATTTGATTGAAAATTATTCTTGCTATAGAACTAATGTTTTGTGGCAGAGAAACTAGATAGGTAGTAAAGGCATGATTTCTTTTCTACAAATTAAATTAGATACTGAACACTTTGGCCACGGAACTGTCTGATATCTAAACGGTTTTTGAAAATAAAATAAAATAAAAATAGAATTTCCTTTTTACCTCTATTTTTTTTTTTCCAGATGTGAAAAACAGGACCCTGTGCCAAGACATGATTACCTAGCCAAAAACACTTCTGACACTCTTGCCATAAGAAATGGTCGAAGTGTTGTTCGGATTTAGCACTTAAAAAAAAAAAATCTTAGAGTCAGAAATATTATTGCTCAGTGGAGGTGATAAAGAAAAGGCTATGCAATAAACTATGTTGCGCCTAAGCCTCCTGCTATTTTTTACACCATGTTAATATTGATGCAAATTGACTGGGGTTTCAGTGCCTTACGGTAGTCAGGGCTTTGGGAATATCGTCCCCCCAACCCCCCGCCTCTGCTGAGCCCGGTCATTAATCACCACTTGCCTGTCTTGAGATCTCCCACGGTTTGGTCACGGCTCCAAGGTCACAGGCTGTCATTAACATTGATCTGAAAAACAGAACCAAACAAAACAGCCTGAATAATCTTTTGTTGCATTCCTAAACAAACCTGTCCTAGATACATAAATAAATAAAATGGAAAGGAGGCCGGCTCACATCTTCCTTTCCTCAACAAGGGGCAGCTCTGTTTACTGTCCCTGTGTTCAGCATCTCCATCATGTGGTCACACTGCTTAGGAAGACAAAGCTCTCACACATCCTCCGGTGGCCCTTTTGTTTTGTCTGCAGCAAATCAAGGAAAGCAAAGTACTTCTTTCTTTATACCTGAGCTAAGCAGGCTCTGTTTAAAATAATTTATAATGGACAGTGTTATTGGGGTTTTTTTTAACTGTAAGCAAGGGAGTCAGTATATAACGCTATATACATGGCTGATGAAACAATTTACCAACTTATTACTGATTGATGGGAACGTAAGAAAACACATACCAAGGAGCCGAGGCACACAGCACACAGGAGCTCCTGCATTTTCATCTGCTCTGCGGAGCTGAGATTTATGGGGGAGAGCCACCCCTTCTTACTCCAGTTTACTACCTGGCTCCAACCATGTTTTATAAGCATTATGAAGAAGAAACATACTCAGCCACAGCCTTCATTAATTTGAGCTCGTAAGGAAGCACAGGAACGATCTGAATCAGATTTTTGAGGGGCAGATTTAACTGGAATTCACACGAAACCGTGGAAACATGGGGAACAATTCAAATTGTACATAGCTCTGGTGCTTATAATTGGATTTGATGGGAGAGGGAAAAATAAGGCACGCTCTTTGTCTTAAATTTGCTTTCTTTGTGCTAAAACCAGCAGTATGTGATGAAAAGTAATGTCGGCTTCGAGCCGGGGAACCACATCTTGGCTAACTGCTTTTGGAAGAAAGGGGTGTGTTGTTGTAGGTCACAGGGCTGTCCTGATGTCAGGTGTTAACATTTCATACCCTGCCGGATCCGGATGCCTTGGAAACATGTCTGCTGCCCAGATGGCAGAGCGTGCTGGATGGCAGAGGGGTTTGTGTAGCTTCCCCAGGAAACCCCTCCAGGGAACCAGGCGAGTGCAGATAACAATAGGTCATTCAAGGCACAACCAGGCAGCACCGGCATCTGCAGTCCTCACCCTCTTGGATTCAGGCACTTTTTATGAAGCATCTAATGCCAAACATCCCTGTGTTAAGCACTGCATACTATTAACTGACTACTAACTAACCGCTAACTAAATGAATCCTCATCACAACCCTAGAGGTAGTTGCTATTATTCCTATTTTATGGATAAGTAAACAGAAGATTAAGTAACTTTCCCCAAGCAAGCGGAGGATTCGGGATCCTGTGCTTATGGCAAAACTACCAGACGCCCTTCTGCTACACTGAGATGCTTTTCATTTTATGTTCTGTTGTGGGATGAGATTGTGGGTAATGCACAGACTCTGCAGTGTCTCTCCTGGGTGGGAAATAATCTCTGTGAGGCTGCCTGCTTGTATCATAACTTAGGCTCTGTTCAACTGATAATTTGAAATTTACTTTCCAAATTTATATCACCATTAATTAGTTGATTGAGTATCTGCAAGGTGCTCAGATGATAATTCTAATAGCTACTATTCTTCGGGCTGCCACTATAAGGTGATTGACATAGTCTCTATATGAGGTAGAGGTACTATTACTATCTGCTTTTTACAGATCAAAAAATTAAGGCTTGGAAAGGTTAGGTAACTTGCCCAAGGTTATATACAGCTAGGAGGTGTCAAAGGTAGGGCTGGAATCCATGAAGTCTGATGGAAGGATCTCGACTCCAGTGAGTGCTCTACAGTGGGGCAGAAAGTCTATACAGAGAAGGAAGACAGGAAGGGCTGCGAGGTAGGTAAGATGGGTGGAGTGGATGAAACCTTTGTCCAATTGTCACTGGGGAGTCAATTAAGGCTGGGGACTCAGGAAGGACCTGGCTAGACTTTTACGGAGAAAACTTGAGATAATGGAAGTGAAGATGGCTTGAAGAAGGAGAGAGTGGAAGGAAAGAGACCAGTTGGAAGCATAAATTGATAAAAGCCTGAAACAAGGAAGGGGAAGTGGACAAGCAAGGACAAGGATGGAAGATTACAAAGGAAGAACTGAAGGAGACAAAGGAACAGTATTATCTTAGTTTTAGATCCAGCCTCTGAAGGAAGTGAAAGGTTTTTTCTGGAGTCAGAGAGGAGGGAGGGAGTTTGTACTGGCTGTTTTAGTCTTGAGGGGCCCATAATTCTAGTTCAATTCACAGGTAAGTTGTGTCAATTTGTTTAGTACAATTGAGTGAATGGTCTGGAATAAGGAGGGCATGACTCTTTCTGTGTCAAGTGGGGTGAGAAAAGAACAGTGGTGTACCCAGCATATCTGATACTTGCAGCAGATTATTTTTAACATATCGCTCCTCTATTTGCCATAATTATTTCAATAATAATTTTATGATAATCACTATCTTCTTGATTTGTTCTATAGTTTTGAAACAACTGGCAAATTAAAAGGAATACATTTTAATTTCAAAGATGTATTCAAATTTAATAAAAAATTTCATGTATGAACTAAAATTTGCACGTATGAAATAAAAATATCACACCTTGCAGTTTGTACTTTGTTCCACTGTTTTAAATTTTAAACACAAATAAAAACTACAAATAGTTACATAAAATGACAGGATTGAAATAACTCCAGTTACATTTCTTCATCTCTACCATCACTGTGCTAGCCTTGTTTACCCTAAATATAGTCTTTAAAAGCAGGAATATGAGATTCTGCAAGGTTAGAGACATAAACTACACCCAGAGTGAGTTCAAAAGGTTCCAAACAGTTAGGAACTTACTCTTGAGAGCATGTAGCTGAGTCCACCTGTGTCAGGGGCTGACTGTACAACTAGACATTCTTGGAATTAACTTACGATACATGTAAAAGGAAAGGATAAGTAATAAAGATGTGCTAATTGGAAGCTTTTATATTAATTATTTGATCCTCAACAACAACTTCAGCAATTGTTCAGAATTTATACCAACCAAAGACATTTTTCAGGAGGAGTATCTCATCAGTGACTTTGCTTAGAATTGCTGGCACATGGTGATAATGAAAAACAGACTGACTTTTAGTTGGTTTTATTACTATTTTTAAATCCTCTATGGATAGGACTTCATCACAGCCCCACCCTGGCGCACCACGGTCCAAGTCTAACCATGAATGGGAGACAGGGGAGGGTCTGGGGGAGGGGTGTGCATTTCTATTTCGCATGTTGTGCTTCCAAAGAAGGTATTTCCTCCATACTGGGTTCCCTGCCAAAAAAAGTTTGAAAATATCTACAGAAAAACATCCAGGTGGAGATATTGAAGGAGGACTGGCATTTTCGGAATGGAACTCAGAAGAGAGGCTAAAGCCCAAGAAACAGGTTGGGAGACATTTGAGAAGAGATGGCAGATGAAACCATGAGGATGCTGGAGGAACAAGAGAAGAGAATCAAAAACAGGTGGTTGGGGGACAGTTATGTTTAGGGGGTGGTGGGGAGGAAGAAGGGCTAGAGAAAGCCAAAGAAGGGAAGGAAGAGTCAGGAAGAAAGGAGAAAATTCAGAAGAACATGGCTTTGCAGAATTCAAGGCTGGAAAGAGTTTTAAGAAAGGAAAAGCACATTCAATTAGGGGCTGCAAAGAGATCGAGGAAGCTGAAGAGGACAAAGGCTGTGGATTTTGATACTTGAGAGGTGACCAGTGAGTTTCAAAAGCAACAGAAATCACATTTCACAGACTTAATTTCTCAGTAGAGGAATAGCTAAGTACCCTGTGATGTTTTGCAATACCATGTGATGACAAAAGAGGATGAGGTATGAACACAACAAGAATTCCACGGCATACAGTTGAGTGGAAAAGCAAGTTCACCTTGGGATGTAAATATATAACTTATGTTAAAAGTAACAATACAAATCCACACTACATAGCATTTTTCCTTAGGGTGCCCATGTGTGAAAATGCTTTGGAAATGATCTGGAAAGACGCGACAAACTGATGACGAAGTGTAACTGTGCAATCGGTATGGGAATCGGGAGTGGAGCTCCAAGGAATTTATCCACAATGTTTAATTTGTTACAGAAAAATACATTCATCTAATTACTCATGGAATTAAAAATTATACAAAAAGAAAGAAATTGCCTTGCAAGAAGTTAGGGGATGCGCGAGTGAAGTGTGGGAGTGAAGAGGAGAAAGCTGTGATGGGACCTGGAGAAAAGGCAGGAATGATTTTCTGACGGGGGAGGTGGAAGCACGTTTGTACGTCAGGATGGAAAACAGCAGATTTAGAAAATGGAAGCCAAAGAAGCATGATTGATGTAGCAAGCCTGGGTGGGCGATGGCAGAGGTGGAGAGAATGGAATTAGGACACACGTGGAGGGGCTCATCTTGAAGAGAGGAAAGGTCTCTCTCTCTGGAAAGGATGAGGGAAAACGTCTGTAAAGAGAACACAGAGAAATACTAAAGTAGAGAGGGGAGAAATAGAGGGCCCTCTGGGGAGAGTGCTTCGGGAGAGCGTGAGGTCAGCTGCAGCGTGCGGAAGATGGGGGCAGAAATGGGATACAGCAGATATTGGGGACAGTGACGGGAATCCCACTCAGGGGGATTCCAGCAGTTGCCTGGTTATGGAGCACATCCAGTGCACCCCAATCCTGGCCTCACAAGCTTTCCCAGCAAGACTCGGCAGTGTCAGAACGGGAAGAGGCCAGCAGAAGGGCCTGGATGGGTGAGGTGGAGACGGTGGGAGGAGAGGGCAGGAAAGAAAGAGGAATGGTGTTACCATCTGGAGCGGTTGCAACAGAGTGGTTAGAATATGCCACTTAAACACAGCAGGCTGCTGCTGTCCTTTCTAAACAGCTGGAAGAAGCCCTGTGGAATATCTAGAACAGCCTCTCCCACCACCAACATTGTTCTGACTGGTTTCCTATCCTATTGTTGCTAAAGAAAAGCAAAAGGTAACTCTGCGCTTTCCTCTGTGCTATGTAACTCTGGTTTGTAAGGTTCAAAAATCCCTTCTCCTCCCGACTTGCACCCTCCTCCCCTCAGCAAAGACAGGAAATCATGGCTTGCTGAAACTGAACTAGCTTGAACATCATTTTCTATTTTTGAAGGCAGATTTATGGAGAGGAGGCAAAACTATAATAAATTATAAGACAAAAAGACACATCTTCCATCTTTTCTCTGTTCAACTAATCTCTGAATGTTTTGAATGTAAGCTAAGATTTGTCACTTTAAAAATCACTTCTATGCTCTTATCACTGTCAGAAAAGTATGGCTCAATGTCCAAATATTGAAGAAACACATAAACAAGTGCTTTTTCTTACCGAAATATATCACGATGGTTTTTGATGTTCCAATCACATTCTCCTTTGCTGACAAGTTCAAAGAATTCAGTTCTCCTTCTGCAGGAAAATCAAATGAAGAAAGAAAGAGAGAGAAAAAAAAACCTAAAATGAAATTTCTCAGTCTGTGGGGTGACATAAACACATTTATGGGAAAAATATAAGACCACCTGAACCAAGTAACTTAATACTTGAAATCATGAGGCTAAAGCACTATCAAAATAAATCACTTTTAAAAAAACATTGCTGCTTCAAAAAAAAGCCACAATCATTTCTGAATGTATTTACAATGGAGGAGATTATAGAGCCATAAAACAGAAAACAAAGTGGTACTGCATTTAGGATTATGTGCTGTGAAGCCCTGTGACACTTACTGAAAGTCAGAGAAGGGAGGCAAGGACAAATGAAAAGCAGAACAATTCCAGAATGTTCTTTTATCATCACGCAGAATTGAGCTGCATGATGCTCCAAGATAAGATAAACTCCCTGGTAATAAATTCAAGATAAATATTTTTTTCCAGGTTAGAAAACAATGAATTTCATCATTTCAGTGCTTAAGCACATAGGCTGTGAAGTCAGAAAGTAACCGTGTTTGAACACTGGCTCAGTAACCTACTTGTGGCGTAACTTTGAAAAGTGGCTTAAACCCTCTGAGCCTCAATTTTCTGATGTAACATGGGGATTGTAGATGCAAACTCAGAGTTACTGTGAGGCGTATATGAGAGGACCCCTGCAAAGCATTTAGCACAGTGCTCGATGTACTCCCCTGCACCCATCCACGGATACACATTTGGAGATGTACCGATATGGAAAAGACAGGAAAGGAATATTTTAAAGTTGCGAAAATAGGATGATTTCTTTCTATTTTCAAAACTACTGTTTATCTAGTTATATTATCTCATTTCTACAGTGGAAAAATTAAAAAAAAAGAAGACAACACCATTTCTATTTAAGAATCATTTCCCAAGTTTTCACCCTCTTGGCGCTTCCTAATGAGAAAGTATTTAAAGGATCCTGCCACACAATTTCCCCAAGTGCATCTCATAAAATGCTAGTCTCACGGGGTGCTCCTTGTAAAGAAATCCCCTAGGAGGAAGAAAAGCCTGTTTAACTTTATTTAACCACAAAATTCCACACAGTACTGATGTTTAAAAAATATACTTTGGAAAATGCCACCATAACATATCATTGACGGTGGGAACCAGGGCAGGATCTTGGAAACTTAGTGCTGACCCATTGCAATGTGGGGGACAAAGGATATGAGGCTGACACCGCTGGCTCCCCTGGGGTGCCATCACTGCTGACCAAATGTATGGATTTCTTGTCAACCAATTGGGCTGACTATTCAATTTACTTGAAAGGGGGCTGGTCAGGAAGACCCATGTATAGCTTACTTCTGTATTCCAGACACAAGGACAGGTCCTGGATTCATCTTTTTGAGTTGATATGGGTCAAGGCCGTGAGACGATCTCTAAGACAATTTTATAGCGACTGGCAGAGATGGCATTGTGCAGTGCACAGAAGGGCCCAGCAGCCCCCTGCCCCCCCTTGGGTGGGCACTGTGTGCGCATCTTTTCTTTGCATACCTTTACCATCTTCTTTATCTGGCCCACTCCCTTCTTCATGACCATGGCCATGTCTTTCTCATATCACCACCACTGACTGTGAACTGAAATAGAAAGGGAGGTGGTGGAGTGGAAAGGGCCCAGGTTTGGACTCCCGCTGATCTGGGCTCAACGCTGACTGTCATTTATCACCCATGTGATCCTGGGTGAATGACTCCACATTGCTGAGCCTCAGTTTCCAGCTTTGTAGTGAGAATTTGATATAAGGTGTGCTAAGTGTGTGGCATTGGTAGATACTCAATACCTGATAGCTATGGTTAATACGTAAATAATATTAATACTATTAATACTATTAATATATTAATACTAGTAATATTACTAGTATTACTGCCAATAATAATACAAAATTGACTAATTGGACTACATAGAGATTCTCTTACTCAATAGAAATTCGTCCTCTTTTGAATTATTATAGATCGGAAAGTTGGGTTCAACAAATATTTATTGAACATCTACTTTGTTCCAAATCTTTATTAGATTTTATGGATACAAGACATGAATGCTATGTTTAAATGTCTCTGAGTTTAGCCAGGGTAACCAGCAAATAAATAGATAATTCCCTCTTTAAATGTAATACTAATGATAATAATGATTTTGTGATTACAGTGAGAGAGGCATTCACTTTGGGCATAAAACTTAATGGGTACCAAAAAATTCAGTAATCAAGATAAATATTTTGGTGCAATGTTTTCAAAAAATCAAAATAAATGCATAAAATCCATGATAAACAAAATAACAAAATTCTAAATAAGACAAAATTCTAAATTAAGACAAGATTCTTTGCAGGCCTCATTTCATCTGTCTTACCCTAGTCCCAGTCCTGGTGAGGCTAATATTTATGGGGTCCTTACTATGTTTCTGGTAGACTTCCTGTGTTCTGTCACTTACTACCTACGTGACTGACCTTGAGTAGGTTACTTAACCTTGCTAGGCTTCAGTTTTCTTATTAGTAAAAGAGTAATAGTAACAGGATCTACCTTGTAGTGCTGGTGGGAGGATTAAATAAAATGATTTGTGCAAAACACTTAGCAGAGTGCCTGGAAAAAGGAGGTGATCAGTAAGAATTACTTTCTGTTACTAAGCTCGGAGGGTTGAATACCTGGCCCAAGGTCTCCTAGCTGGTGAGTGGCAGAGCTGGGGATACCAAGGCAGCCAAGATGCCCAAGCAGTTAAGTGTGCCCAGGGTGTCCTGGGAGCACAGAGGAAGGCACTTTGCTTATCTTGGAGGAACATGCAAAGCTTTCTGGAAGAGCTTGTCAGTCTTGTCAGCTTGTCAGCTTGTCAATGGCCCACCTGGGTGGCCATTTCAATTCCAGGAGTTATTCCAAGAAATCACTAGAATGCAAGCTCCATAAAGGCAGGGGCCTGGCCCATTTTTGTTCACTCCTTCATCCCCAGTACCTACAACAATGCCTGACATGTAGCAGGAACTCAATAAATATGTACTGAATTGATGAATGAACGAAAATGATTGTCTCAGAAAGCTATTCATTTAAAAAAATATCTCTTTAGCTACTGGTTTCACCTTGATTCTAATTGTTCTAGGGGCTTCACAGTTGCCATTTGGAGAGATTGAGATAAGAAAACAACATAAAATCTATTCAAGAAAAGCCCTGTCAGATTCTTGCAGACTAGATTCTAACCTGAACCAAATGGACAACATAACAAGTTGCAGGAAAGAAGAACACTATTCCCATCCAATGTCTGACCCACTGTCCACCAACTGTTGCATCTGCCAAAAGTTTGTTCAATATATGGAACATAACATCTTTGATGCAAAGTGGAGGCACGTTACCTAGGTTTTCTTTCTCATTGAAGAAAACAAATTCTTTTTTTTTTAATGCAAATCTATGACATGACAACCAAGCAGCGCCATAAGAATAAACTCTCAAATGATGGAAATTTTAACAGCTGGAGTTGGTGGTGTGAAAGCCTTAAATCAAAACCAAACTCAAAATCAGTCATAGGCTTCACATCACTAACAATGCCAGGATGAAAGGGAACATCAACTATCCCTAGGGAATGGTGGATGGAGGAGAAGTAAGAGGAATCTTTTCACAGGGCACAGAAAATGTAGCATACTAATTTGAGTTTTTCCTCAACTGTCAAAAGTCAGCTACTTCTTGACTGGGTCTGTGTGCTCTGTCATCTCAAGGTTTGGCTCTGACCTCACAAGATAATAGGAATCTTCCTGTACTATAATTTTGTCAAGATAAGCATGAGAAAAGTCTATTTTTTTAAAGTTCCTGAAAAGAAATCTTCTTGAAAGATCAGGAGATGGGGTTAATCATTTCCATAAGGCTGCAAAAAGGATTTGGAAGTGATATGTCACATAACAAATTTATTAGACATATTTAATAATTTTTAAAATTATGACATAATTTAAAAAAATTATACAATGGACATAGAGTATCCATCTACTACCCAGTCTAAAAATAAAGCTCTACCAGTCCTGTCCAGGCCCTGTACCTCTTAGAACTGTTGCTTCTGCCTCCCTCGCACCCATTATAAGAGGATCATTTTCTAAATTTCATATAAAGCATCATCATATACATCCTTATAATTTTACTAGGTCAATTATACATAATATTGTTCTGAATGTTTTAAAACTTTATATAAATAATGTCATCATAGTGTAGGTATTCTTTGGCAACTTGCTTTTTTCATTCCGGGTATGTGAGCTTCATTCATGTTGTTATATGTAGTTCTAGGCCATTCCTTCTCACTTATGTATGGTATTCCATGTATTATTATACTATTGTTTACCTACACATTTCTTGATGATGAAAATTTAGATAATTTCTGATTTTTTTTGCTATTACATACAATACTGCCATGAACAACCTTTTATGCATCTCCTTGTGAATTTGTGTGAGTTCTCCTTCTCTGTATATATATGTATACACATAAATATATGTATATACATATGTAAAATTGCCAAGTCATAGAATAATTTCTGTGTTTGAGTTTTCATTATAGTTATAGACTGTTAGAGCTGTATGGAACTTTTGAGAAAAATATGTTGTAATTCTCTCATTTAATGGGTGAGGAAACTCAAGGTGAAGGAAAGTGAAGTGATTTGCCCAGGGTCCCAGAGCAGTTATGAGCATATCTAGGTAGATTCCAAGTCCCCAGCCTCCCAGTTCTGGCCTCTGAGATGATCTTTGTAATGACTAATTAATATGTGTAGCATAAATCTTTGGGGCCAGATAGCCTTTCGTGTAGTGAGTATATGGGCAGTCATGGACGACAGCCATCATGGGATGCGATGGCATCATGGGCTGCTGTACCAAGGCAGTACCAAGTATCAAGGCAGACACTAGACAGAGGTGAGGAGACCTGCAGATGGCCCAGGCCAGGTTGGTGGTTCACAGCTCCAGTGGTGTATTTCTGACCTTCTCCTTAGTGGTAATCGTTACAAAGTAACCATGTGAAATTCACTGTGCTTTTGGGAAATGAGTTTGCCCATACAGCTGTTTCTTTTAGCATCTAAATGTACATGTGTACATAGATTATATAGTCAACAGCATGAGCATATGTGAAACTGTTAGAAATAGAAGCATTTTCAGAAATCTGGGACTGCTAAAATGAATATTTGAAAACCCACAAAATTATATAATACCCCCTGGATCCAGGCTCCTTTGTCATGAGGAACCATATCATTAACTTCTCAAGCAGATCATTGGGAACCTTGGTTTTCAAGGACAACGGCAAGTACCTCAGCTAGTGAAAAGCAACTTACTGGAAAATCTCATTTATAATCAGATATGTTTTTATTAGGCTTTTATCCTGCTCTCCTGACATATGTTCACCTCAGAAAAATAGCAGTCTTTAAAAAAGCATCATTTGAACAGAACTGCTAAAATTACCCTCAAAAATAATTCCAAAGATTGGTTACCAGTCACCCATCACTACACTGAAAATCTTTCTGCTTTGTAATTTATCTGCAAGACATCTTTTATTTGCAAAATGAGAAATCACCATTCCTGTGTATATTTTAATCAGGAATTTTTTTTGTAAATTTATATATCTATACATGTATATATGTACACATATTCTTTATCTATCTATTCATCTAACTCCTCTGAATCTACTAAAAGTCCATAAATGTTAGGAAGTTTTTACTGCTGAGGTGGCAAATCATCATTGTAATTCTCCCCAATTTCAACTCCAGAATTTTCAGGCAGGGGTAGTAGGGTGTGTGTACGCGTGTAACTGAGTACGGGGTGAGTAGATGCAGCAGAGAAGGGTATTTGTTCTTTTCATGTTCTTACAGCTTGTTCAACAGGCAAATCATACACATCTTCAGTTAATTGCTAAATGCAGATTCTGGAGAGATTTCTGGACTTTTGACATAAAAGCACTGGAGAGAAACAGAAAATTAATTTGCAGATGCTAACTCCATTAATTATGACTATAGAAAAAAGTGATATATTTAATTTTGAAGTGAATCTTCTCCCTGCTTTAGACTAGCACTGATAACACAAGGGCCAGCTAAGAACCTCAATGAAATGATCTGTTGGATGCTGTGCTGTTGCTGACAGCATGAATACAACTGGCAAAATGGAGGGAATAGAAAGACTAGAATTACTCTAAATGTTGAAAATGGCAGAAGATTAGATAATACAAGGCCCAAGCAGTCAGTTCAGTAAAATCATAATCACCAAGCAGAGGCGTTGCTTGCGCCGTTGCTGGACAGGGTGCTCCAGGGGCTCCCAGCTTTCACTTTGGCCATAGCACCCCACGTGCTGTGGCCCTGCTGCTCCTTGTTCCCCACTGGGCTCTGCGACCCTGAAGGTGAGAACCATGTCTTATCTTCCTGTGCATTCCCAGCAACTAGCACAGTGCCTGGCATAAGGAGGGCATTAATAAGTGCTAATTGGATGAATTTCTCATTTTTTAGTTAGTTGTGATATCATGTAAACGGGCAGATGAGAATATGTAAGAATGCTTTGAAGTATGTCAAGAAATACCAAAATATTTCTTCCATTAACCTACCATAGGGGCTACAGGTCTAACATTAGAAGTTTCAGTAGGTTAACTCATCAGGCTCTGTTAAAACATGAGAGTGTTTGGGAGATAGTAACAGGTTAAGCGCTACCAGTCATTAACACCTTACTGTGCATCCTCCCCAATATGGTTGAGTGCAGGAAGCTGCGCAAGTTGCGAGCGCTGAGCAGAGTGGGCGCCGAACATTTGCTGAATGTTGAACGAATGAACGGTTCTGTCTGCATAGCCGTGGAAACATTTGTTGAGTTCCCACTGTATTTTAAAAAATAAATTGTCCAAAAACTAATCTAATTTGTAAAAAGGATGGTCAAACTATTGCACCAAACAACCAAAAAATAGTTTAGTGCATTTTTCTATCATAATCAGATGCTTTTGAGAAGTGCTACTTACTGCATCCCTTTGGAAAGACAAAGACAAAGAAGACATTAGAGTGGGCATTTTTGACGAATTGTGTTAATGAATGCAGAGCACAAAGTGAAGCAGCAAATTTTCAATGTGAAGAACAGTCTGATTAATTTAGAAAATCAATCTAAAAAGCATTGAACAGCCAAGAAAATTTCTAAAATCTGAATTATTGGATAATTCTCTATTTAAATAGTGGTCTAAGGCATCATGGCACAGAGACCTGGTCACAGACAACTTGATGACTTCAGGCAAATTGCTCACCCTCTTTAAGCCCAGGTATCTCTGTCTACCAGAGATACAGGGAGATACTGGAATGCCTAGAATGGTGCTAGGCACGGAGCAGGCACCTGGTAGACGAGAGACACAATGTTATGTAATCGCAGCTTGTTGGCGATAGATGCTATTTTTTGCTATCCAATAGCAACAACCTCCATGACTGTATTAAAGCTAAAGGATTTTCAACCTCTGATGCCCCAGCTTAACTCAACTGCAAACAAGGAGCCTCTAATTGCAATCTCAGCCCCACCATACAGGCTCCTGAGCAGCTCTAACCTGGAGCCTCCATATCCACCGCGCACTCCTGGTGGTGGGGCCTGGCATTAGGTGAATTGCTGTCACCTAGTGTGCTGACATCTAGTGTGTTTGGAACTAGCCTCAGGCATGTGCATACTCAAACTACTGCTGCCCTTAAAGCCCAAGCATTCCCAGGATTGACCTCCATTTTCCCTTTAGTACTCTTAAATTAACCATTACATAACTGTGGAGAGCATGTCAGAGTAGTTAAAAACATTTTGGAGTCGAACTACTTGGTTCAAATCCCAAATTTACTATTTAACATTGTGAGCAATTAATTTCCTGAATCTCTGTATACCTCAGTTTCCTCAAGCATATCATGAGGTTTGTAACAATACTTGTTCTAATAGGACTGCTCTCAGTGTTAAACGGGATAATGGTATATAAAGCTCCTAAGTAAGCACTCAGGAAACATTAGTCATTGTTTTTATTACTAATTGTGGAAGCTGCATAGGTCATCTTTGTTGACTTACATGTAGACAAATAGTACAGGGCGTTTGTGACATCCTCTTGAAGTTTTAACATTTGTAATTTTAGATCTCTCTCTGTCCACTCGGATAAGCATCATCTTTTATAGTGCATATTTTATTAACTTTTCTGTATGAATGATTCCTTTCTTTATAAGGTACTTTAAAATATCAAAGCTCTTTCATACAGGTAATCTCCTTTGACTGCCACAAGGACCTTGGGAGATTGGCATGGGTGATATGCCTCCCCGCATGCTGCTGACAAGGAAACTGCAGCAAAGAGAGATTTGACTCTTAGAGTTACATGGCTGGTTACTGACCGGGTGTATCTAATTCCTGGTTGAGATAGGGAAATGACTGCTTAGTTATCAAAGCCTTATTCACTTCAGGGACTCAGAAATTGGCACAGAAATCAATTTCAGAAAATCACTCAGCAGTAACTGGAAAATGTTTTCAGTAAGTTGGAGAACCAGAATGAATAATTAACCTCCAGATTTAGGTTGTGAAACCTAGAGATTCATACCAATGGCTGTGTTTGGTTTTGTTTTTTAATCTTGTAAATTCTGCTTTGTGGCATTTGTGGCATAGAATCCCAAGGACACTCAAAGCCATTAGAAATGAAAGTCATTAAGTTTTGGTGGTTATTTCGAATGCATTTCCATATTTCCATAAATCTTACATTTTTTCTCTTTTGGAGCAAGGCAGGAAATCCTGCCCCTGGGAATGAGTCATAAACCCTTCTCCAAAAGTCTGAGATCTACTCCTTGTCCATCCTGACCATTTCTAGAATGACTTTCTTCTTCCTAGGGGAGGAAAGCAGTGAGCTTCCTTTTGGTTTCCTCAACTGTATTATAACTTTTGATTTGAGTAGTCAGGGCAGAAGAACTAACAACAATCCAGACTTCTAGAAACTAGTCCTATGGCCACCTCTCATCCTCTTGGCCCATCCGCGATTCTCCAGCCATTACTGCTATCACCAGTGGCTCAGCTATTCCTCTGCGGCCCCACGCAGTGCTGACTTTCCACCCTCGAGCTGCTCTGGTCCATGTGTGGGACAGACTGGGGATGGCTGCAGGAATCCTGGGCCCTCAAGCCTGCACAACTTGGAAGTGCAGCAACCTTTGGCTGACAAGAATGGCAGCTGGTGGACAATTCTGATATGTATTATACGAGAATTCTCAGATAGTCTCTGCAGGGTCAAGCCTGGCTGATCACAGTGATGACCAACGAGGAAATGTACCCTTCCTTCCAATGGCTTCCCTCCTTCCCCATTGTACTGTCCCAGCACCCTCTCTCTTATTCTTGGTGTCATTACCAAAATGAAACTAACCTGCATGCAAGCCCTTATCTCCAACTCTGCCTCGGGAGAGGACACAGGGAACCCTGGCTGGTTTTTAAATTAAACTGATTAAAGAACACCTAGAAAGGTCAATATTAATGTATCCCCAATTATTATAAAATGACAACCATTTCTTGACTCTTCCATTAGAGAAGGTGATTGAGGAAAAAGTCCTGAAAGTGGAAGAGTGGATGCCAGTTTTGCCAATAATTACTTAAGTGACCCAACTTACACTGTTTAACCATTTGGACCTCCATGCCTGATCTGTAAAATAAAGGAGATGAATTGGATGACATCATTTCTAAGATCCCTTACAGTTCCACGATTGAACATTTATGAAATAAAAGCATTTGGGTGACAGTTTGTAGTAGTTGCTTTTTTTCCTCATTAACCCTGGTGATTGTTTTGGCTAAAAATATGGCAATACTTTAATGTAACTTTAGACAGGCAAGTGAATCAGTCCCATGAAGGTCTAGATTAGAGAATGAACAGCTATTCAGAACCTCGAAAAGCAATAATGCTGACGAAAACAGAACAAGCCAGCTTCTTTGGGAGTCAGCAAACATTAGCAGGGGCTGCAGCAGGGAGATAAGAACAGAGTAATGAGAAAATGAGTTGCAACCAACTTCCTTGACTGCATTCCAGCGGTCACTCAGTGATTCGTCACATCCCTAACAGGGCTTGATAAATGGACTCCAAATGTTGAGATTTGTTTTTTTCCTCCTCAGGAGTTACTTGGAAACATGGCTTGGGAAGATGCTTCTACTTTGAGAAAAATAACACAAAATCCTGCAAGTGTCAGAGACGGGAAATAAAAACACTAAAAGGACCCAGACTTTCCATAAATCCCAAATTAAGGAGCATCGATCCAGAAAAAGATAGAAGATCATGACAGTTAAGTCAACACAAGGGCCACAAAACGTGCAAAATAGATAGGTTATAAAGCAAACGAGGTTGTAGATGTCACCATTTATAAGCCATTTACACATGTGAGACATTTATAAGACATATAATGTAGGTATTGTTATCGTCAAAGAAACAAAGAAAAGACGCTCAGAGAGGTAAATAATTTGTCCGATGACACACAACTTGTTAGTGGCAGAGCTGGGATTTTTGTTTTTTAAATATATTTAAAAAATTAATTAAAATTTATATTTATCAAAGTAATACCTGCACATAGCTAACAAATCAAACAGCACTGAAAGGCATGTAATGAAATATAGCAGTGTTTTCCATCTTGCTGCCCTTTGTCCTTTGACTGTATTTCCCAGTGTTTTCATTTGATTTTTTATTTTGGCCATAATGTTTTTAATTTTCAAAAGCATTTCTTTCTTCATGTTTGCTTCTATTATTATTTTTCAAAACATCCTGTTCTTGTTTCATGGATGTGATATCTTAGCTCCCTGAGGATAATAACAATGGTTTGTTTTGTTCTTCTCCCTGAATTCTCTGAATTCAATTTTTTTCTGTTCGTTTTGGCCTCTGTCTTTCATACTGGAGGCTTATAAAATGTTCTTTGATCCTTGCTTTTCTGTGTGTAATAGTAAGGCATTAAAAAGCTAAGTGGGAGTTGTGGGGTGGGGGGCGGAGGTAGGATTGCTAGATAAAATACAATAATTTCAGTTCCAGATAAAACATGATTTTTTAAAAATTTTGTATTGATACCTAATGTTCATATTTGGGACTACATGTGATATTTTGTTACATGCATAGAATGTGTAATGAGCAAGTCAGGGTATTTAGGTTATGTCATCACAGGAATAGTTATCATTTCTATATATGGTGGAAATATTTCAAGTCCTCTTTTCTTGCTATCCTGAAATATATAAAAAATAATTTTTAGTGTAAGTATGTCCCAAATATTTCATGGAAAATATATATATATATATATATATATATATACACACACTGAAAAACATTCATTGTCTATCTGAAATTTAAATTGAACTGGGCCTTCTGTGTTTTCACTCACTAAATCTGACAAGCCTGGACATAGGGCATATGGACTCCTAGCTTCTAAGTGCTGGACTATGGGCTACGGGCTTTCAATCCAGAGACTGGATCCAGTTCACTTAATCCCTTCTTCATAGCACTGCATCTCATTCCTACCCTGTACTTCTCATCAGTCCAGAGCTCTTCATTTTATTTCTCCACAGAATAAACTCTGGCCTTCTAGAGGTAGAGGAAAAGGAATTACCTGGCTATGTTGGCAGAAGACTTTGTGGGCAGTGTTCTGTAGACTGAGTTTCTAGCAAGCTCTTTGAACTTTGAGTGTCTTCACCTTTGAGTGTCCCATCTATTTTTCATGGTAGTTTTTTCTCTAAGCCCCAAGCAAGGCTCTGCAGGGTAGAATGGCTTGCTTTTCACAGCTGTCCTCCTCTGTAGGTATCACTTACCATTTCTCCTCTGCTAGGTCAGCTACCATTTGGTGGTCCGCCTTCCATTGCCCACAAATGTACTGAATCTCTTGTCAGTTGTTGTGTGCCCTCTTTTTCCTCTTGCATATTTATATCTTTTGTTTTAAATTTATTTATTATAGCATCATTTGAGTGAAGTTTTAGGAGGGAGAAGACATAGATACTTGGGCTCAATCCACCAGGTTTAACTAGAATGCCAAAGTGAGATTCAAATCCAGGCCAGTGTGAACTCCAAAGCCTTTACTCCTTCTATGATACCATGTAATAACCCATTCAGCAGAATCCCAAAATAAATACCTGTGGCATGGACTGCTAGTTGTCTCCCCCAATATCCCTTTTTCCTTTCTTTCTTAGTAACAAGATTCCCGCTTTTTATAGCTGGGCATATGGCTACCGAGGATAAAGATTTCCTTTCCCAACCTTCCTTGAAGCTAGGTATGGCCAAGCGACTAGATTCTGACCAGTGAAACATAAAAGGAGATGTTATGTGGCATCTTCCAGCAAACTCTCTCAGAAGATAGCTTGCTTCACCCTTTTACCACTTTCTTCTTTGTACCTTCCTTCCTCCTGCTGGCTTGAAGGTAGACATTATGGCTGGAGCCTGAGCAACTATCTTGGACTAAGAGGCAGAAAGCATGTGTTGAAGGTGGCAGCACCTTCAGGGAATCTGGGTCCCTGATGACTTCATATAGCTACTCTACCAACTCCAGATTGCTTATCTCTGGACTTCTTTCATGTGATAGAGAAGTAAGCCACTGTTACTTTGGATTTTCTGTCCCTTACAATTGAACCTTATTTTAACTGATGCAATGCCACAGTGCAGTAAGATTTCAAAAGGAGTGACATAAGACTTCCTAGAAAAAGTGGTAGAAGAGACAAAGGACAAAAAGACAAAAATCTTAAAGGATGGTCATTTCAGCCAGGTGGGGACACAAAGGGGCAGGATTCCATATGATTAGGATACAAGAAAAACTACATAGGGGTTTTCAAAGGGAAATATGTAGATCAGTTTGATTGAAGTAGACAAATCACATAGGGAAGAAGTGGAAGATAAGAAGGAGAAAAGGTTGGGGGAAGATTATGGAGGGCCTTGGAAGTCAAATCAAGTTTAAAGTCTTCTTCGAAAGCAGTGAAGACACCGAAGGTTTTTGAGATGAAGTTGGAGAGGGTTAGAGCAAAGAATTTCATAGTTTTCTGCAAACAGGTGATAACATATATAGAGGTAACTTAGAAGTTGGGGCCGGGGGAGTGAATCTCAGTAGAGAAAGGAGAACATGGTTGGAGATCTCATTTGTAGGAGCCAGGAGAAAAGAAACCTATGAAAGACCTAGAAAAGGAGAGAGAAAAGGCAATTGGATGTTGGGGAAGCAAAAAGAGTAGAAATTGACATTAAATCAGTAAACCTTCAGATATCTCAAAGACACCAGAAAATATCAAAAACGAGTACAGAACAGTATTCAGAGGTCTCTGGTGACCTCTGAGTACAATTTCGATAGAAGGTGGAGGTGGACTCTTCAGGGTGTAAATGGGTGTTAGGAAAATAGAGGTACTAATGTGCTCTGTTTATTTTAAAAAGTAAAAGCAAGGTGAATTGAAAAGCAATGAAAGATCTCCATGAGGTCAAGTGAAATAATTTTTTTTAAGGGAATGAATTTGTTTGGTCTTTAAGATAGGATGGAACTGTACAAATTAGTGGAGAAAGAGATTTCCAGGCTGCTAAAAGCAGAGGTACCTGATGGAGCAGGTCTTGCTGGGAAAGGGAGGGATAAAATTTCCAGCTCAGTGAGAGGCCTGACCTTTGAGAAAAAGAACAGCTCTTCCAAGAAAGAGAGATAGAGAGTAGCAAGGAGTGAAGAAGTCTTGAATTTCGAGTTAACCTTTCATCAGAGAATATTTCTTATCATCCTCATCAATGCCATTATGGAGCTAACAAGAAATAATAGTCTAAAATAGCAATTTTAGCCAGTATCTAAACTAATAGTGGCCATCACTTAGTTTAAGAGTCAAGAATCTCAAACAAGGCTCATAGAAGAAAGATAAATCTTGTGATTGTAGCCTTGATTCTCTTGGCTTCTACAACTGCCTTAATGAACTCCATTTAGATGAGGGAAAAAACAACAATAAAAAAGATTAGCTTAGTTACACATTGATATAAATGCTAGAGTAACATGCAACCCCCAATGTAGACCTAAAAATTAATTACAGGATGGAACTTTAGATCTCCATTTGTCAAATAGATCAAATGCCAATACCTACTCAAAGTACAGCGTGAGGTCTGTTGCCAATATTGACTGCTTCAAAAGTTGCATAAGGTCACTATATTCCTTGGAGGACAAATTAGCAAAGATATTGTGACCCTGTAATGAGAGAGTAAAAAGTCACAAAAGACAACATTAAATTTCTGGTTGCAGATTACATGGTTTTTCTACATTAAAAAAAAGTCCAGGAACATGATAAAATAATTTTTAAAAAGCTTAATGAAATTTTGTACAAATACAAACAGATTCCCTGGCAAACATAGCAAAGCCAGAAAGCACAATCGTTTTTGAAAAGGTCTACTGAAGGATGCTTTGTTATGTGTTTAGTCTAAAAGGGAAAAACTCTGAAAATGGGACTCCACCTGACTGCCTGTTTCCTACGGAGTGACTTAGTGGAGAAGTTGGTGAAACATTTGAGAATCTTTCTTATCCTAAAATATATACTAATTTCCCTAAGTAGCAAAGGTTTAGGCTGGTATTTTGGAAATACTTGCTATGGCAACAAAGGACTTCAAGGAGGAGAAAAAAACCATTAGACCAGTGGTTCTCAACTGGGGGCGATTTTGACAACGGGGACTTTTGGCAATGTCTGGAGACATTTCTGAGTGTCACAGCTGGGTAGGGGTGCTACTACCGTTCAGTAGCAGAGGCCGGGGATGCTGCTAAACATCCTATGATGCACAGGAGACCCTCCCCCCACACAAAGATTTACCTGGCTCAACAGGTCAACCCAACTGAAGCTGAGGAACCTATATTATGCTCTAAAGGTACACTTCGATGAAGTCCATGGTGGATTAAACTCAGTACAGTGAATAATTACTGAATAGCCAGGATGTATAAGACATTATTCTTGGCACTGCGGGACTCTAAAGAAAATTTGCAATTACACTTTTATCTCCACCACATCTTTGAAAAGCACCCGTTTTCAGCAAAATTTATTTTAGCTCCACGAAGCAACTCCACATATGTCTTTAGTAAAGTGAAAAATTCTTCCATAAAGTGACCAATTCACTTAATTTGTTTTGAAAGTCAGGACTTTTCATTTTTCAGGTTTTCTTAGCGTGAAATATGAACTCATTAGTATGTGGCCCAGGAACTGGACAAGTTTTAAACCCAGTGCTGAGAGCCAGAAGATGGTGGAGAAGGAATGGGGAAGAATGACTGCCTGAGAATAAACAATTCTTCAGCAAGAGGTAAATTAATTCTTTCAGGGAACCAGGATATCAATTAGTAAATTATCTCTTACAGGCACCAGAGGATAATCTGCTATCCTGAGTTAATTTATCTCATTGGGTGAACCTGCCACTCCTTAAAGATGAAAGTATATTGGTTCCACCTGGGATCGGGTCCAATATTAATAATAATTTTCAAATGAACTCTTCCAGACCCTTAATTCAGCCATTAAGAAGAAGACAAATAACTAAAGCAATGCCGCACCATAATTCTGTGCAGATTTTTCTGCCTGAGCATTCCTCGTGGCTCAATCACAGGCGGGTGTTCTGGGACCTGGGAAAAGTGGTCAGAAGCTATGGAAAAGTAGTCCTGGATCCAGCCACACACCCAGCATCTCCCAAAGACATACAGCCTTTAGGAGAAAGTTACAGTAAAAGTTAACACTGAGACAGGGAGAAAGCTGGTGTGAATGTGAGGATCCTGATTATTTTGTGAGAGTGTGCATGTTATTACAGTCATGCATCATGTAATGAGGGTGGCACTTGCAGAGAGATGTGTCGTTTGGTGATTTCACCACTGTGCAAACATCACAGAGTGTACTTACAAAAACCTACACAGTGTAGTCTACTGCACGCCCAGGCTATACGGCACAGCCTATTGTTTCTAGGCTACAAACTCGTAAGCATGTAACTGTGCTGAATACTGTAGGCGACTGTAACACAATAGCAAGAATTTGCATATCTAAATATAGAAAAGGTACAGTGAAAACATGGTATTATAATCTTAAGGGCCCACTCTCATATATGTGGTCCATCTGTGACTGGACCATTTTGTGGCACGTGACTGTGCTCTTAAAGGACATACAGTAACTAACATCATTTACAGCTAAAAGAGTGACAACGCTAGCCAGATCAGCTTTAATTTTTAAAAAAGTTCATTTGCAATCAGTGTATTGTTTATATGCAAATTGGCCTTCCACAGTGCCTCAAGGGTTTGGTCCCCGAGGTAGTTTAGAGTCTTCCTAAAACACTGCTTCTACTCTTTGTTTAGTGAGGCGGTGAGTGTGGAATTGATGGTAAGAAATGCAGATGTGCAAGGAGAAACGTCTGGGGTAAACCTCCTCAAGCCATCTAACCTCCCTGCACATGTGCTCGTTTGGAAATGGGACAGCGATGGCACCTGCATTGCCGCCTTTCTGACGGGCAGGGCTGTGGGGGCCTGGGGCAGTGCCAGGCAGCGCCTGCACGGAGCAGGTGCTCAGTGCGCTGCTCCCTCTTTATTAGTCTCTGATCTTCCCAGGGAACCCCAGAGTGAAGGGCCGCCAATGTGTCTCGTTTGTATGAACACAAATTCTGAGTGAGTGGGGTTTGTTTCCCTGAGGAAACTTGACATCCTGTTTATAAACCGTGTTATTACACAGGTGGGGCTTTCTGGGGACAGAGGCGTAAACGTATCACACTTACCAGTACAGAAAAGGTAGTCTTAACCAAATTTCCTCTTACCCCCATTGAGTGCTGTGAAAGCACTCAGCTACAATATGGCTTTTGTAGGAAAATTCCAGAGCCACAGATGCCAGGGTGCTGGCTTCTGTCTGTTACTGAAAGCCTAACCCTTGGTGTTTCATTCCCAGCTGAAAATACATCACTCCCAGCGGGTTTGCCCTTCCCCAGCCTACATTGGGGTTCCACGGTGTCGACTCTCCTTTATGGGGTCGGGGCCCTCAGTGATATTGCAAAAGGCATGCTTTCCCAAGATGAGCTGGAGGAAAAAAACCTCCATATTTAATGATGCTATTCCAGCGAAGCAGGGCCTTAATGATGATAATAATAATAATTAATGGCACAGCTAGAGAACTGACAAATAATGGGGAACAGATGATCCCTTCCTGGCCTCAGAAAAAAAAAAGTCTGTACGCCTGCAGAAAATTAAACAGATCCTTTCCTGGCAATTTAAAACTCAGACGCCTCAGCCAGAGTTGGTTAGTGGTTTCTGTTTTTCTCTGTGGAGAGCTAAAAGTATAAAATTCCAACTACTTCTAACTCCTACATTGCCACATGAAGCAAAATAAGGCATATGGCATTAGCCCTGGGTCTTAAGTTTAGTTGCAGTTCTCATTTCAAACTGGTCCCACCAGCAATTTTAAGTTGTTTTATATTTTATAGGTTTCTCAATGGTGCTAATAAAGTGTAACTTTCTCACCCTGGTTTTGCTTCTACCATCTTTTAAAACGATTTTGGGTTTCACAAAATGGGAATGTTGGGCCACTCACTACTTGAATCAAGTCACTCCCTTAGTGGGCTTCTATGTCCCTTAAGGAAAGTAGGATCATGCTCTGAGGATAAGCAATCTGTACCTGCCACCCTGTTACGTGAATTTGAAAAGCCTCCTAGGCAATAATGAAACCCAAATGAATCAGCTCAGGAAGAATCTGAACAAGGTCCTTGGTCAGGCATCTAAAAGAATCCCAAAAGTCAGCAAGTCCCAGTAGTTAACTTAAAAATGGTTTTCCCACTCCTCTATATCTACCTGTGGCACCATAAAGAAAGAGAGCTAGGAAACAAATAGCTGTTTCCTTTCTACGTCAAGGGGAGAAATAGAACATCAGGTCTGTACCTCACTCTGAAGGATCATCACGGCGTGGTTAAAATGATGATGCTCCAAGGTAGCAGAGGTTCCATAGAGTTGGGCCAGGGCAGAGCCGCTCCTGAAAGAGGACAGAGGGGGAGTGAGCAGGGCCCTTCCCCTGTCCACCGTTCCTCCACATCAACTCTTTGGATCAAACTGCTTTTCCTGCTTTTGGCAAAGGACCACAAGCAGAAGCATTTTCGGGTACCTGCTTTTGCAGGTCACTCATCTATTAAGTAAGCCTTTCAGAAGTTTCTGTGTGTTAGGCTAGATGCTGTGGATGATACATGATGAATAAAACACAGTCCCCGCCTCTAAGAAATTTACAGACTAGTAAGAGAGATGAGATGACATAAGGCACATAATACCAATATGAATACTGATACACTGTAGAAAAGTGTCCCAGGTCCAACCAACGTGCTGTGGATACTCTGAGAAAAAAAAGACATAATTGCTCACCATGGGGATCAGGGTAGACTTCATGAACTAAACTTTGTATAACCTCTGAGTGTCCAAAACAACTGTCTAATATTAATACCAAACGTATTTGACTTTGCCTAGGAAAAGATCATGTCAATAGTCCAGAGTCCATTTTATCTACTTTACATGTCAAGTTGACAACCTTCTAATATGGTTTCCCAGTCCACAGTCACATGTGATATCTCAGTGTAGAACTCTGGAAAGTTCCCTGGATTTAGAGTCAAATTTCAGCTCTTCCTCCACTTAGAAGCTTTGGACAGTTACTTGGCCTCTTTAAGACTCAGTTTCTTTGTCTCTAAGATTATATACTATCTACCTAAACTGTTATTTATGAGAACAATAAAATATTTTAAAGTGCTTATCACAATGCCTGGCATATAGTAGATTGCAATCTATGTTAACTATTAATCAATAATTAAAACATGTATGGATATTTTCATTTTAAATTAATAAAATGTTAATTGATGCTTGAAGGGATTACTTCAAGTTACCCGTAAATTTCGTATACATAGAACAACCCATTCCTCAACAGTGTCGGGTCAGAAAAGTGTTCATTCGAAATGGTCATATATGTTCATTTCCAAATTTTTTTTATGAGTAGGAGTTAGAGCATATTAAGAATCAAGAGAGATCCCAGAGAACCCCATGGTTTAAAGGGAAGTCATAGGACTTGGGCTGAGGATCCATCCAGATCCTTGTGTGCTTTAGACATTGAAAGGGCAATTTGGCTTTAACTTGGAGATGCTGGTGATTGACAGCCCACAGTCTACCCTGCTGGTGAGAGGAGTAAAGACTGGATCTAAATGCAACGTGAAGGATTTCGGTTACAAGCTGCCCCCATCGCCAGTGTGAGGCAGCCCACGGTCAGTTTGGGGGTACAGGGGATCTGCAATCCTTAGAAAGACTCAGAGATGACCACATGTTGGGAGAAACAGCAGGGTTAGGTTCAGCAGGAATTATTATGAAGAGCCTTAGTAAGGAGGGTGCTAGATTTTAATCAGGTATATGTTATTTCTTTAAATCTTGCCTTAATCTCTATCATTTAATAAGTGAAAACTTGTTTGGCTAATCTTAGTAATCAATGGTAAATTAATATTTAATGTTAGTTACTATTTGTCTTACATAGAGTTCATTTCTATGAAGATACATATTTCAAAATGCACACCATTTACCTTTGTCTTGGCTGCTGAAATTTTAGGACACTTTATGGGCATATCACGTCTGAGTGCCTGGCATGGAGTAGCTGCTTAAAAAATATTAGTTGCTTGTCTAATAATCTTACAATAGTATGTCTAGAGACTATAGCTCAAATTAAGAGGTTGACAATAAGGGTGTTAGCATATTTTATAATACTAATATTATTAATAATAATAGTTATCATTTGTAAGTGCCTCTCATGCACTAGGCAACCTATTAATAATTTAGTATTTCATTTAGTCCTGACAAAAACCATGAAATAGGTATAATTTTCTCATTTTACACATGAGGAAACCAAGGCTCAGAGAAGTTAGGCAACTTTTCCAAGGTCACACAGCTAGCTAGTGCCAGTCCTAGATTGAATCCAAGTTTTTAAGCTTTTTATTGCTCAATGAGAATGATAATTATAACATACATTTCTGATATTTGATTCTCCAGTTTTACCAAGCTGGTTGTCATCAATGAAAGATTTTGAAATTTAATTCAGAATTCTACTAGTATAACTGTTAACCATAGGCTCAGATTCCTGTGGTTTGTTTCTATGAATCAGCCATGCGCAGATGCACCTCACTTACTAGCGTGAACCTTGATGATAAGACTCGCTGATGTAAAGTAGGGCCCAGAGGCAAAATGTTCTCTCTTCCTTTATTCACGTTGGTTTAACGGACCCCACAAAAGTTAAATTAGCTAGATGATCACAAGTCACTTCATATTTTCTTTGTTCAGGGTGAATAAGGAGATGTTTCCTCCTTTAACGAGGTGATACCTTATAACAAGCACTCTCATGCTTCCTGTGCTGCACTGCCCCTCCCCCCAACGTCCATGTGGCTTCTGACCTGCTGTGTTTTAGCTCACAGTATCTGTGCAAAGGCAGCCATGTGACTGCCCATGGTCTGAGCATCTTCCTCATCAGATTCCCTGTCCGTTGCCTTCTGTAATTCCATCTTGCATTCTGCCTCCCCTCACACAATACTGATTCAATCACAAAGAATATGTAGATGTTGCAACTGAACCAGACCAATGCTATGAACGTGTGGGAAGACATTGTGATTCACTCGTTCATTCGTCTATCACTCATTCAACCCACAAGCATTGATGACTATTAATATGCCAGGCCCTAGGCATGTGCAGTGCAAAGATAAATGACATGGTTTCACCTTCAGGAAGCCCACAGTCCCCTATAATCGTGTCAGGGATTTTCTCTGATCAGTCTGGCACTAGTGCTCACTTTTCTGCAAGCAAGGTGCCATCTTGGCATTCAGAGAATAGAGCATGGTATTAAGCCTGAGATTTTTAGAATAAAATCATCCAAGCAAAAATACTTCTATTTCCATATGTATTCCTTATTAACACTATAGATTTGGTCCCGCTCAGATTTTCTGGACTGCCAAACCTTTCAGTGCCTTTTCTCTCGGGCTTGGGCACACAGAGAATGCTGTCTATGCCTGTCATTGCATACTGTGAACTTCCTGGGACCACCACGAGACAAGTCCACAGTCAGAAAACTTGATATAAGCGGCAAAAAATAAAACATGTGTTAGAATAAGCTTTACCAAAAAGTATCTTACAGAATACTAGTTCTTTGGAGTGTTGTAAATGGTATTAGGACAGAATAAAAAGGGATGCATAGTTAATTAAGTTTGGGAAGTGCTATCTTTAAAAAGTTAAACTTTTTTTTATTATAAGACTTCCCAGAGGTGTCAATATGTGAAAATATGCATTGTGTTTCCATGGAAGGGAAACATAATATGCAGTATTATCCAGTCTTAATTAATCATAAAACCATTTTTTCAAAAGGCCATGTTTTTCACATAATATATGTTGCATAAAGGTATACTTCTACTTTTTCATGTAAAATATGAAAAAAGATCCCCAAATCAATTATATATGGAAAAAATTGACTTTAATACCGGGCCTCATTTTAATTGTCTAAGGTACGTATATCCATCATATAAGTAGTGGTGAAAATGTGATTACATATATATAGGGTGTGTGGAGAGAGGGGGGGAGAGAGGAAGGAAATCCAAATCCACAAGCACATTTACATGTGTGAATATTCATGATGTGCATTATGGATTAGGTCATCCTTACATACTAAAGTTTTTCATTTGAGACAAGCAGCACAATGAGGACAAACTTATCAAAAAGAAAAGTCAAAGTGAAAATTCTGTCCTTCCAGGCATTTAGCACTTTGCACAGGCACCAAAATAAGTGTGCTAATGGAAATGTACCTTCGTAAAGTCCCTAGATGATGCATAGTCTTTGAAAAAGAGACCGAATGGCAGTGTGCAGCCATGACTTAGGAGAAACTTTAAAAAGGAAAACTATGAAAGGTAATTAGGAAATTGAGAATTGTTGGGAGGTGGTGAGGAGTGGGATTAGGCTGTCATGGCAGATTAATGTGCCCTAGTATTTCACTTCTGGGACCTGGCCGAAAGCGACAAGATGGGTTTTCATTCCCAAGAAATGAGCATAAGAGATTATGCTAGAAATGAATAGAAGAAGTCTCCTAGGAGAATATACTACAAAGCTGCTCGGTACTGATATTTAATCATCAGGAGCAGCTGTAATGGAGAGGAGGATGGGTGGGGGACATTGTCCCCAGAGAAAACTGGGAGAGGTGTGAACAGAGCCATTTCACAGCACTGTGCTCTCCACCTACTGATCATTCATTGCACGCACTCCAATAGTTAAAAATTAAGAACAAAATATGAAAATGCAAAGGTTCACTTATCAGAAAGGCTAAGAGAATAAATCAAATTGTGCTCTAACTAAAGTCACACTTTTTATTGTAGAGGCATTTTGCATTTTATATAGTAATTTGTCCCTTGCTAAATGTCTCCTGTTTTTTTATAGCCTTATATATGAAAAAAAGGTAGCATATGCTTTGCCACATAATAATTGATGTATTTAAATCCCATTTTCAAATCACTTGAAAGGCTGGAATTAGACTGTGAACACTGAAAGGGAAGGGACTGTTTGCTGTACTTCATTTCTCCCACAATGCCTAGCACACTGTCTTGAACACAGAAAACACTCAATTATTAGGAAATAAACAGGGAGAAAAGAACATAGGTTTCTTCCAAGGGATTTTCTAAACAATGGCACACTCACTGAATAAATTTCATTCTAATCAATAAAAAGGTAGTTCTTTTACCATGATGTAAAAAAAGTCTTTTTCAGCATTCATTCTCAAAGGAAATTTTCACTGAGGGTGGGTAGTCCTAAGTTTAAAAATGACTATTAGGTAAGTGCAGGGCTGACGGACATCCCATGAACTAGTAAATTGTGGAAAAGTTAATAGTCTTGAGAAAACACATCACATCACCTTGGAATAGGCAGATTTGATCATGTGACATGAGGATGCAAAAAATAACTGAAATCTAGGATCGGTGACTCAAGACCTACCTAATGTATGCGAAAGCTGTTCAGTCTTATATAAGCAACCTGAGATTTGGCGGCCTCGGTTTCCATCTTTGTAAAATCAAGGCATTGGAAAATATGACCACTAAGGTTTAGTTCAGTTTTATAATTTTTGTGGCTCCATGTCTTAAATTGCTGGATGTCAAAATCTAGTTTTCCAGAGCTCACATATCTGGCAAGTCAGCCAATGAAGTGGAAGCTCAAAGGCCCACAATTTTAATCGATGTCCCAAAGTCATGGAAGAGAGTAACAGTGGTTAAAGAATGGCTTTTGGAATCAGACAACCCACGTTCAGACTCCACTCTACCACATGGATGATTTTGGGGAAGTTTCTTACCTTCCTGAGGCTCGGTTCCTCCTGTAAAATAGAGTAAAAAATATCTACCCTACAGAGATGGTGGTGAGGGCTTGAGACACAGTAAAAAACAAATAAATTGTAGTTCTTCTCATTGCCTCAGGGACTGTTAATTGCAAAGAAAAGAGACGAAGTACAGCGAGCTTAACTAGGAAAAGGTTGATTAAATGAGACCAGGAACTCTGAGGAAGCCCAATTGTCAGAAATATGGCTTGATTCCTACAAATAGGAACAGAGATGAGGAGAGCCAGAGATCAAGTCTGCATTTACTCTTTCTCTCAAGTTACACAGTTTCTCCTTTCTGCTTCTCTCTAAATATCAGCATGAATCATCCATTCATGCGGTCACCAATTCATTCCTTCATTCAGCAAACATTTATTGGTCATTAGGCTCCTGGCACTGTCTGCCCACTGTTGCAGGTACCAAAGAAGGGAGACCCCTGCAAGTCAGCAATGAAGGCAGAGTGTGAAGCACACTTTGGAAAGGGCATAGCCAGGGCATCTTGTGGGCATAGAAAAGTGACCAGGGGAGCGTGTATCAGGGATAGATAGAGCCCTGGTGGGGATGCTTTCAGAGGAGTCTGGGGAAGGAAGGAGAGGAAGGGCATCTAGGCAGGGGAGGCAGCGTCCCGGGCAGCATGGACACGCGAACTAGCAGGACCCCACCCGGTGCATCCTGTGGTCCCTCGTGCCTGGAAGGTAGACGCACGGAGGAGGTGGGGTGGGGCGAGTGGGTGCCGCACCGGAGAAATGGGCAGGAGCCTGAATGAAAAGGGCGTTGAGGGGCTAAACTAAGGAATTTGAACATTATTCTAAAAGTTGCAGAAGGTGCGGATGGCTTTTAAGCAGGGGAATGACCGGGCCAGCTTCGCGAATTAGAAAGATCATTCTGGGGCGCCACGCCGACAGGAGGAGCAGAGCCGGGCCGCTGGCGCGGACGCGGGAGAGACGCGAAAGAGCAGGAGGGAGGGGCTGTAAGAACGCGAGGAGGGCAGGTTCCCCGCGGTGCCGCGCCCTGGGTGCGAGGAGAAGAGAGGGGGATAAGACGGGGAAAGACCGAGACTGAGGTGACTGTGCGACTGGGAACAGGAGGCGGCATAAGTGCCTGGAGATGAGCTGAGACTATGGCTCCAGAAACGGCGGGCGGGGAGGGGTGGCCATCGGCGCATGGGCGGAGGCCCGCGTGGTGGATCGTGAACCGCAGGAGAAGACGGGAGAGGACATCGCCAGGGCGTGACGGGCAGGGGAGAGAAGCCTGAAGCAAACTGAGAAGAAGCCTTTCTTCTCCGGTAGAGGAAAGTCCTCCGTCTGTGAAACAAAGGAAGAAAGAGTTCCAGGAAGGAGGGAGTGAAAAAATGTGTCTCTTGGCAAGAAGGATCAAGAAAGGACATAAAAGGGTCCAACAGCGTTGGCAAGGGGGCGGCTGGTGACATTACTGAGGGCAGCGTCTCTGGGGAGGGGGAACCGGAAGCTGTGTGGGCGGGCAGGGCCGGGGAGGTGAGGACTACGAACCCCACAGCTTTCCAGAAGCTTGACTGCGAGGGAAAGAAGAGAAATAGAACCAAAGCTGCAGAGAGAAGCGGGGATTAGGGCAGGTTTTTTGTTTTCAGGATGAGGGAGAAGTGTTTACATTAACAGGCCGCAGAGAGCCAGCAGAAGGAGAGCAGAGGTACAGGGGCGAGGGGAAGATTGATGGGCGAGGTCCCGGAGGAGAAGCAAGCAGTGGCCCCACGGAGGTGGAGGGATAGCCTCAGACAGGGGAAGGACAGTCCTTCCACTGAGATAGGAGGCAAGGAGCAGGGATGGGGACCGGGAGATAAGTTGGTAGGTGGCAGGGGAGGAAATTGAGAGACTCCTCGATTGATGGCCTCAATTTTCTCGGTGAAGTAGGAGGCAAGGTGATCTGCTGAGTGGCGCGGGGGAGGTAGCGGAGCAGGAGGTGGTTTTGGAGGGGAACAGTTTGGTATGTGAAACTGCTAAGAGCAACGGGGATGGAGCTGGCTAGGGACACAGAGGGATTGGTGGGGAGTACTGGGCGTCCTGCTGAGTTGGGAGAATATATTAATACAGTTGGTATGTCTCAAACTCTCACCGCTCTGACATTTTCTCCCAAAACCTTTGCAAGTCCAGGCAGAGTGACAAGAAACTTAACTGTTAGACTGTACCAGGACTGAGTATTTGCAGAGTGTATGTCACAGAAACTTAAAAGGGTCAAGAAATTACGGAATATTGAGAAGAGAGGGTTGAAGTGATGGGCTATAGGACACAGGATAGAAGAGAAGGGTGCAAAATCAGAATTCATCTGCTAGATCCAGAGCAAACGCAAGGGCCCAGGACTCCACGGCCTCAGTGAGTAGGCTGCGGGGAACAAAGCGAACAGTGAGCTGAAAGGAACCTGTTGCCACAGAGGAGGCTGTTGAAGCTTCTTCAGATAATAGACGTCAACTCGTTCTGGGGGCTTTGCAATCAGTCATCAGAAAGTACCTTTTTGTCAAAGCCTCCCCTAAACTCTCCAGCCCCAAACTTTTCTTTCCAGCCTTTGAACTCCTGTATCATTTTGTTTGTAGACAGATAGTGAAAAGAACATTAAAATTGGACCCTTGATACAAGAGTCAGGGAACCTGGGTATTGATCTGTAAGTTCTGTGGCCTTGCCCACAGCGTGAGCCACCAAGCAAAAGCTACCTTGACCAGTCCAACTTGCTTAGGGACAGATTATTCTATGCATGCACATTGTGTGCATGGCAACTAGTTGCCTACACATTGCTGCATTTATGTGATTCTTTTGTTTGTTTTTCACTTTCTATGGGAGTAGGGACGAGCAAAGACTATACTCCTCGTATGCGACTTTTCTTCACTGCAGTGATACCCACCATCAAAAGAATCCTGGAACAGATTCTATTGGAGAAGGAAAAAGATATTTTGTTTCATAAAATTTCCTAAGACCATTTGTATTTTAAGAGTCTCAAACCAGATTTTGAGAGTAGCAGGTCCAAGAAGCTTATCATGCCATAAAAGCAAATATTCTGGGAGGAAAAATGTAGGCCCTTTAAGATCTGAGCTTTGTTATCTGAGTGAGGTCAGCAGAGACAGACCAAATCAACAAGCATGACATGAAGGGCAAATTTGCAATTAAAAGAAGAATAGGGAATTATAAAGATGGATGGGCCCCGCGACATGCACGCCCAAGCCTGCGTGGCCTTGGCCCCGGATGCCAGAAATTAATGCTTTACTCTTTAGCATTCGTCACCTTTGGCTCTGAACAGAAAGGCAAATGCATTAAAATAACAACAATTAGAACACTTACTTAGCTTGGAAGGCATTGTTGGTTCCCCTGTGGTCGAGGTCATGACACAGGCATCCCACAATCACCGCTAAAATTTCCACCTCGGTCAGAATCTCTTGAAACCCAGCAGTCTGGGAAGAGGGGGAAAATGGCAACAGTCACTGCTGGGGGCACGGAGGATGGATAAGGTTAGTGTGCTGAGCAACAGTCAGCCCTGTTTTCATAGCCACATCATTTAAGGAGATGATTAACTGCCACCCCCTCGGACGACAGTAAGTTGGGTGGTCAGCTGCACAGCCTAAGGTCCCCACAGTGATGAATTAGCTCGCTGTCACAGCAGCCCACGCTGCCACACTGGCACAAAGTTCAGACTATTTTGTTCCCTTTTTAGAGAGGAGGCTGTACTATCCAGATATAGTGACAGTTTGGCAAAGGCCCAGAGCGAGACGTGCTTTGTCATTCCACATTTTCATGATGAGCGTGGGGTTTGGTGGTCGGGGCATAGAAGGCGGCTGTGAATTTCCAACTGAGCAACATCCACTGGATGCCACTCAGATGGGAGCAGGCGAAAGGAAAAAAACAACTTTTTTTTTTTTTTTTAACACTAAAAGGAGCAACTTTGTTGTACCAGATTGTTACACGATGTCATTCTAGAAGTTATCTTGTAAATACCTTAATTCATGTTACGTTCGTGGACAGACTAAACTCACACAGATAGGAAGGCAATACATGTCTTGGGAACTGGAATTTGGCAGGGGATTAGGCAACCCAGACTGAGGATCAAGTGGAGTAACCATGACTTGGAATTCTTTTTTTCTTACCCTGTGTTAGCCTGCTTGTGAAATGCAGAGCTGTGATGTGATTTCTTTTGGAAGCAGTTTGAGATTATTCTGTAACCAAGAGCAGCACTGCTTCTTTGGTTCCTGCTGGCCCTTTCATTAGTTTAGAAGAGGAAGTGTCCCTCGGGGACAGCAGGTCTATGCATTTTCTTGATGCAATGCTTTTGTCTCCCCTCCTTTTACTTTGTAAGTCTCCTATTTCATTACTTATTAAAAATCTTTATCAGATGGTAGGAGGAGGGGAGAATTAGGGTTCAAACTGCCTCACTCTTATGTGTGTTTTTCCCTCCGAATCTAGATCACTGGCTAATACCTATAAGGCCCTTCTCTTAGAGCTGTGAAAACTTTGTTTTTTAATTAGTTGTGTTTTTTTTTTCAGAAATAATTGAATAATAGGTTCTTATGTTGACAGTTTTATTTTTAAAAATTGCCTTGGGTCCACTGCTGCGTTACAAACCCATAGAACTTCATTTGCATAGCAAATGGAAATGTGAACAAATTGCAAGTATGAAATAGTCCATGTCAAAGCCTGTGTGTGTCCTTCATTTTAAAATTGGCAATTGGCTGTTGGTTTTTCTAAGTTAATTTTATTTTACTTAAAGTATTACCTATAATAGGTAAAAAAAATTCAAATTATACTAAGAGATTTAGAAGCAAAAAACCAGTAGTCCCTCATTCTTCCACTTTCTTGATTCCCAAAGGCAACCATTTTCTATTTTTTTTTTTTTACTTAAATTGGTAGGTTTTCTCCCACAATTCTATGCAGCATGCACACATTAGCACTTGGTTAATCACCAAGTACTCAAATCATCCTTCTTTTGTAGAAGTACATTGTCCTAAGAGCTTTACAACTGTTGAGTTGAATTCTCATAGCAGTCCTGTTAAGTAGGAACCGTTATTATCCCCAGATGAGAAAACTGAGAGGCTAAGTCATATGTCAAAGGGCTCACAGCTAGTGCAAGGCAGAGAGGGGCAGGCTCCTACTTTGGCCAGAATCTGCCCCAAACACCGATGACGTCTAGCGGCAGGTGAGAGTTTATGTTCAACCTACACTCTCCGCTCACACTCCCAGCGTGATCCATGGACAGAGCTTTCCTGTTACCACCCTCTAAATACTATTCGCTGCTGAGCCAACTAGCATTCAGTGATTGTTTCCTTTCTTACTTACAGTTTTTCATTTCTTGGAGTTAGGATTTCTTTGAAATATCTAAGTCTTGTCACAGTCTACACAACTGTGTTAAAATGTCTCTAAAAACAATGTTGAGGAAGGTCCAAACTTCATAGCTTGTTTTTAGATCCTTGTGTCCTGGGGACCCCCTCCCGTAGCCTGATCCTGCTCATTGGTCCAGATTCTCTGTCTGTGCAGGTTGTGCCTCCCCCCTGTGCCTCCCTCGCCATTATTCAAGGGGTTCCTCTCTCCCCTCCCGGGGTTGATCTCTTACCTCCTACACTCCATGCCTTGGTGTTCATTTTTTAACACTGGGGGAGTTTGTTGTTTTTGAGGCTTTGCATGACTGAAAAAAAGTCTTATTCTATTCTAATACCCAATTGTTAGCTTGCCTAACAATTCGAATTTGAAAAATTTTCACTCAGAATTTTGAAGGACTGTTCTGTTGTGTTCTAGCTTCCAAAGTTGCTTTTGAGAAGAATGTATCATTCTCATTCCTAATACTTTGAATGTTATTTGATTTTCTTTCTTTTAGAAACTCCTCTGTATCCCTGGTGTTCAGCAATTTCACAAAGATATGCTTTGCTTTGGAATTTTTTTTTTCATTCAGTTTGCATGGTAAGCCTAATCTGGAGGTTCAACTTCTTCAGTACAATGTTCTTTTAATTTTTTTTTTATAATTTTCTATTCAATATTTTTTTCTGTCCTATTTGAATCAGACTCCATTTGGTTGGATGCTGTACGTCTTGTATTGATTTTCTCATCTCTTCTTTCCCATTTCCCATATAGACTTTTCCTCTTACTCTCTGGGAGTAAGAAATATTTTGTTTTATAAGCATTTCTACTTATTTTATAAGCATTTGCTACTCCTTTTCTAATAGCATGCTATTCTTCTCCCATGGATACATTATCGGTTCTTATCTTTCTGAAGATACTAATTATGATTCTTCTGAAATTTCCTTCTGTTCCTTGAATTGTCTGTTTCCTCTGAACTTCTTTTCTCTGTGTTTGGTGGTTTCCCTCAAGTGTATGATAATCTTTGGTAGCCTATTCATATTTGAGAGTAAAGCACTACAAAGCTCATCAAGCGCCAGTGCATGTGGTGGTGCCTGCAGATTGCAGGGCCGTACCCCAGGTGATTGGGTGGCCAGCTGGTCTTCTGCTGGGAATCCCCACATGTAAGGATCTAAACTTATTTTCTCTAGACTTTCTAATCTATTGCACGGGAATGATGTAAACACGTGTGTTGCCATCCTGAGAAAAGAGAACTGTAGCTTCCCAATTATGAGTAGATAGGCTTTCTCTTAATCCTCCTATTTTCGGAGTGTACCTGGGGTGCACTAACTTTACCAACTTTACCCTAACTTTACTTTTGCTGGTCTCCCCAGGTCTGTGATTCAGTTTTCCAGCAAGTAACTCTGGTTACTACAGAGGTGGGCTAAGAGTAGCCCTCTGATTACATGGAGAGGGTATGGAGACGGGCACCCACTGTTTGAATCACTCCCTCATTCTGCCTCACCCCCTATTGGTGGTACCTGAGGCCTCTAGTTCCTGAGCCTCGATAAATTCTGGAGGGACATTGTTTCCCACATGTACCCTTCCCCCACTTCTCCCCCTGACAGCACTTGGGTTGGACCTTGCCCTTCTCTCCTAAGTTATGAACCATCCTCCTACCCTTTTTTGCCTTCCTATGTTATGGGTCCATGAAAGGTGGAATTGTGCACATTTCTTGTTCTCCTTGTTATTTTGGGGTGATTTTTGAAAGGAGAAGAGGGTATAAATGTCTTTTTCTGTCATCTCTATCATTTTAGAGGTGTAAGTCAGCTTAGTTGGGCTTGATCTTGCTAATACTAAGTAAATCTTGAAAGTTTATTAAGTATGAAATAATTATTTGTGATACTGTAGAAATAAATGTTGTAAACAACAACGGCACTGAGCTGAAATTTAGAGAGATTTTGCCCATGAAAATGCTATTGAATAGAACTGGCTGATGAATCAGAACAGTGAGAAGAGGGATAATGTTAAAAGAAGGTAATTTGATGAGAAATTTAATTATTAATAGAAGTTAAAACCAAATACCATCTAACAGATTCAAGATCAAAATCTCAAATCATTTGTAAGTCCTCAGTTATCAGCCATCGTACAATCGGATGGAACATATTTTTTACATAGCCACCTTTCCTCCACTCTTGGAAATTCAGCAGCTGGCTCTTAAACTATTTGTATCATGGATACTTGTGAGAATTTGATGGAAGCCATGGACTCTCTTCCTTGAATTATTTAATAATCTTAACGATATTTAAAGACCATGGCGCCCAACTCTGGAGCCTCAGAGGGAAGAATCCCTGAAGCACAGCAGACACGCACAGTCGCACAAAACATATTTACCTCCCTCGACTGTGATACCTGCGTTACTGAAGCAGCACCTATCTCTTGACTGTGATTTAAAGCTGCCTGGTAAATGGTTTCTGAAAGTCATCAGGCCTGAAAAATGCCCACCTGCCACTAAGTGTCCTTTTGCCCCTCCCCCACCCTCATCCATCTTCCTTCCAGTCCGAGCCATTCGGACCTACACTTGCCCATGTCACGCAGAAAGAGTCAACCACCTGCTGAAGACAATGTACTTTCAAGAGCAAACAGAAGCAGCAGGAAGTATATTTTAATGTATTTCTCCGATTTTTGACTACAGTTTATTCTTTTATTTTCAAATAAAATTATGTCTTCTGCTTTTGACCCAATAGTCATGGGTTTTATTGACCTTTATGTTAATATATCTTGTCACCTGTATTCCCTCATGGTTTATATCAGAAATGTAAGCAGTGGATGCAATATATCTAAGCAAAGAGACAGCCAAGGCATGCAGACCTATTCCACACCTCACTCTCTCCAAGAGGCCGTGTGACGGCCTCTGAGCAGGCCTGCAGTGACAGTCTTTCACTGAGCTGAGATGTACGTGGGGGCAAGCCCACCCACCGCTACGGCAGCGTGTAAGAACTAGAACTCCAATGGACCCAAACCGGTAACATTGATTCTGAGGGTCCCCTTGACTACCCAGTAATTTTTGTCATTAGCCAACATAAAATTTAAACCAGCCAGAATTGCTCTCATTTTAAAGCTGATGCTGTGTGATATTACTAATGATTGGAGGACTATCACGGCCAGAGAAAAATGACTTGCTTTGTGGCTCTGTTGAATCCAAAAAGGTGTAAAAACAACAGCTGTAATATCAACACTAGATGGTGCTATAGAGCATTTATTCATTTAACAAATGTTATTAAGTGCCTATTACCCATCAAGCAATTGGTGTATTTGAGAAGATGCTCGGGGTCCTAGCACCAATAGTTAGCTTCTGTAGTTTTGTATGCCTGAAATTTTTCTAAATATTTCAAATTCATTAGCTCATTTAATCCTTGCATGAACCCTCTGAGGTAGACACTATCCTTATCTTCCCATTTTATAGATGAGGATATTGAGGCACTAGATTACAAGGCTGTAAAGTGGCAGAGGTGGGATTAGAGCCCAGGTAACCTGGTTCCTGAGTCTGTGTTCTTCTAACTGTGCTATACAGCCTCTGCGGTGAGGTGTGGGTGTAGTTGTGCAGCTTTTAGATAGTCTTATGATGATAGAGTGTTAGACAGTAAGGCTTTAAAGAATCACTTGGTGTGTGCTTTATTTCATGAAGGACCTTATTCTTGAATAGTAAGATGTTGATATTTCAGAGCCACTGGACACCTTTAGCCTAAACAAGGCTCTGGTACATACAGATGTGCCTGAGAATACATAGTGCTTTACACATAAGAATTAGAGAGAAAAGAAAGGTACAATAGTTTGTAATATACTAACTTTATAAGATGTCTAAATATACGCATAGGAAAAAGATTGTCAGTATGTACATCAAAATGTTATCAGAAGTGGGATTACAGTTGATTTTAAATTTTTCCTTTGTGTCCAAAATTTCCAAAAAGAATATTTACTCATTAGAATGTATATACTAATACTATATGTGTGTATTTGTGAATTCTTTTTTGTTTTAAGAATAAACATATACTTCATCAAACCGTCCTACTTTGAAATAAAATAGTGATATTCTGAAATGTGTCCATTCACTTATTCACTGAACAAATATTTATTAAGTACTTACTCCTTTCCAGGCACTAGAGGCAGAGCAGTGAAGACGGCATGATCCTGGTCCTCGCAGCACGCATTACCTGGTCACACCTCGAGCCAGCCAGCACCGTGCCACAGAGTGCCCTTTTCTCCTGAGAAACCAGCACAACATTGGCTGGGCTTCGTGGAAGAGAGTAATGGTAGAGACGGCCAGCCACTCCTGCTGAGTTTCTGGAGAGGGTGCGTCATGGACTGCGTGCCTCTGTCATGTATGCAGTCCTGGCACAGGACTCTGAGAAAGCGATGCCACAAACTCTGCCCTCACCTTTCTTTTTGAACCAGACTATCGGAGTTATGAGAGATGACAGATTTCCTGATGAGTTCATGCTGTTGATTCTCAGATCTGGCAGATGGAAATAAGAGGGAGGGAATCCCATGATGTCCTGGAAATCCCTAATGGTTGCAGACATCCCAAACGGAAGGTGCTTGGCTCCACATGCTCCTCCGTGGATGCTGACATTCAGGTCCTGCAGCAGAGCCCTGCGTGGACTGGCTAAGGTTGAGGGACAGCATGGTCAGGTTTTGGAGAGTCTTTCTTTCTCCCCTTCATCTTTCTCTCTCTTCTGGACAAGAAGAGCAAAGAGTACTGCACAGACTGTTCCAAGGATTTTGAAAGACGTGGTTTCTGAAGAAAGTGCCTCTTCTAGCAGAATCTGCGCACCATATCCCTCATCTTATCATCTTATCTTAACTGATCTATAGAAGGTTTGAATTTGGAGGCCCTTTGAGCTTGGGGCTGAAAGGCAGCATTCACAGAAGAAGAATTTAATTTCTGGTATTTTAAAAATGTCTGATACATAGAGTGTTGCAGGGTCACTGTCTGGGGCCTTTGGTATATCATTAAAATCAAATTTATTTCAGCCAAAAAGTGCTCCTTGGAAGTTTCATTGTAAATGCTACATACAAGGTGCTCATGTCTTCTAAGAAACAATGCCCCCAGTTGCAATGTTGGTGGCAGGTCCCGCTCTGCTTGGCCATTCGTAACATGAGGAGTCGGTTTGTGAAACTTTCATCTCCTAACAGAGACTGATGGTTCTACAAGAAGGGTACCTTCAATCACTTCCCAATTCAGCACATATCCTAGTCGTAGGTGGATCTGGGTTTTCAGAGAATGTTTGGGCTCCAGGTACATTTGCAGCAAGCCCAGCATGCTTCTTTTTGGGACCCTGTTTTGTTTGCTTTGAGATGGAATGGCAACCTCTCCACATATAAATCCTAAGGTCAGGCTGATGGGTATCAAACTATTTGATATGCTCCTAGGCAACGAATGATATTGAGTGGAGGACTTTCTCAAGGTTTAGGGTGGAAGCAGATTTCAATTGCCTACCAGGAGTGCTTATGAGTTCATTTATACTACTTGATGTCACTTGTCCTTCTTCTCTTAAGAAAGGATCCTACCTTTGCCAGCCAGAGATAGTGTGTAACAGAAATACAGTCGAAGAACAGGTATTCAACCACAGTTCTGTATTGAGGGAGATAAAAAAAACCCTATTGGACAAGCTATAGCATCCACTATAGATTTAGTGGTCATACTCCCTTGGCGTTTACAATACTGTTTGTCTGGCAATATTTGAGTCTGCTGAGTTTGAAAGCAGGAACCTGAGTCCCATTTTGAGGTTCAGAGATCAGAATCTTTTTAGCTGATAGGGAATCACCATCCAGTACCGACATTTTACATGTCTCCTTTTCCTGAGCATGCAATACCACAAACCAATTGTAGTGTATCTCATTATCCATGAGAGCGGGATAGTTTTGATTGAATTTGCTTCTCTTTCTTTTCAAGATGAGTGTAAGCCAAATATTGATTTGGCATTAATTAAATATTGATTTAAGTCTAAATGATCCTTTCCTTACCAAGCTCAGAGTTGGAAAGACCTTACAGTCTGTACTTTAATGACTTTCTTTCACAACCAGAAGCTTCTGAAGGTACTTACTATCAAATCATAAAACCTAAGTCATGTTTTGGGCATGTGTTGACTCTTAACCTCAAATAATGTTGCAAATGCTTGTCCATGTAAGTCTCAGACAGGCAAGGCAACAGAACTTAATGGTACATTTGGTATAATTATATGTGTTGAGTAAATGTTTGATGCATGAATTAAAAATTTTGTATTAATTTTATATAATATTATTATTATATATTTTATTATATTTTAACCACTTCCAAAGCTTAATTTTTAACTTACTTTTTACCATAATTTAAAAGATCTTTATTTTGGAAGGTTAAAAACATAATAAAAAATAGACTATTATAATGAACCCAATGTAATCACTGCCTAACTTCAACAGGAATCCATGTTTTGCCTGTCTTGTTTCATCTGTTTCTTCACATGCAGTGTTCTGTTTGTTTGCTAGCGTGTTTTAAAGCAAACCTCTGGCATTTGTCGATACTCTTTATTTCATTCTCAAGAAGTCATGATGTGGTCAAATAAAAATTGATCAATATATTTCTGCTCTTATATTTTCATAAAATGTACAAAAGGATACACAAATGGTATAAGGAAAATTTCATACTAAATACCTTAATAAGACTTGAGAAGATGGGGATTCTGCTTCAATTACACAATAAATAAACATAGCTGAAAGTATGTAGTGCATATACTACATTTTAAAAAAAACGAAAGAAAAAGAGTATCAGATTCTTAAGGATTTAGCTTTCAATGCTAAGAATAGATGTGCTTTATAATTTTTTTGAGGACAAGAACAGCATGTTTTGTCCATGCTTAAAAATATAATTTATATTTTATTTATGATAAATTACTAGTGAGCTGCATATAACATATGGTTTGTGAGTACAAAAAATGAAGCAGATCACTTGGTGCACATTAATTGTGCAGAAAGACAGATCTCTCAAAGCCCCACAGAGGCCAGGTTGATGAGTTTCAAGAATATGAGGCTTCTTCAAAGCTTACCCCAATTTTTATTAGCCATCATTGAGCCAAAATTAAACATGCAACCCATGAAAAATTAAAACTTTTAAAGCTCCCAACTTAACACCCTTAGGTGGCAGGCTGCAGTCCTAAGAAAGTGCCACTACGAAGCCATACACCGTGGAAAATGGAGGCTGTGATAAACGACTGCGGCTCTGCTGCTGGGTCTCCCTGGCCTGAAGGATTTGGCTGGCATCATAAAACACAAAGCGACAGATTAAGCAGTTTACCAACACCATAAAAATCTCAAGAATAAATTCACTTTAATCAAAAATCCTATATTGTAACTAGGCAGTCCCAGCCTCGAAACCACATACATTTCCTTACAAACCTGTGTCCGTGAGCAAAAGCTTATACTTTACCTGTAACGCTGGACATGATTATGTTCATACACTTTTACAATTTACATGTCCTAAGAAAAATACCCAGCTCTGGCTGATGGTGCGGGAGAATTTATTTTCACTAGAAAGGGAATGACCCATAACTCATGAATGGCAGCGCTTAAAGTGAGTTATGGAGGTTACTCTCCTGTGAGAGGAAATGGATTGGATTATCCTTCTGCCCAATTGTATGTTTGGTTATTAGCACACCGCGTTCTTAATTATGTGTGGCTTTGCCTTTTTTCTTTTATAGAATAAATGTGGATAAAGAGAATGTCAACTAGAAGCATGGAGTGCCTAATTGGGTCTCTGAGATGTAGGCAGAGAGAATAAAAATAGAAACCTTCCTAAATGATTAAAAGACAGAGGTCTTAAATGTAATTTAAACATAGTATTCAAATTGATTAGCTCTCTAGTTAATTTATAATGTTCAGTGCTGATATTCTGCAAAAACATCAAAAATCATTCTTTTCCTAAATTAAACATTTGCCATATTATAAGTTAGCTATATGAAGATTAAAGAATTGGCTTTTATAACATGCACATTTTATTGTATTGTTAAGATAATGCTGCCATTTATTTTAAATTATTAAATAAATGTAACTAGTTACTACTTTTATTGATAAGGAAATGCAATGTAAAAATGAAGTTTGATGATTACAAATATGATTACTGTTTATTACTTTATTATAGTCAGTTATAGAACAAAACATCTAGATCTTTCTGTTTGAAACTGCCAATGTTACAATCAATAAAGGAATTTTATTTCTTTTGAGATTAGGATTCTGGTCATTGAGTAAAAATATTTTACTAAAAAATTCAATTGGTTTTGTCCTTGTGGGAGAGGGGGAGGGACAGTTTCAATTGTGCTTCAAAGATCTCCTTCCAGAAGAAATTTTCTACCTCAAAAATCAAGGACTTTCCTGGAAACTGCAGCCAGCAGACCGCGCATTATCCTCAAGCTGGTGAATAGGATGGATTTTCTCCCTAAGCATCCCTTCTGCTCTCTAGTTTGAATTATCAATAAAACGGCTTGCCTTATCTGTGAAAATAACCTTGTTGACAACACAAATATGGATTTAAACACACTACCTGCACATTAAGATTTAAGAAGCCCCCAGTAAACGTCAGGGGGTGTCAATGTGTTTGCTGTGATACTTGGTTATTATTAGTGTTTAACTGCAATTCCCCACCAGCGCCACGCTGCCAGCACCACCGTAAATTTTAATGTGATCATGTGCGCTTCTCTTTTCATATCCAGTGAATTCTGCAAGATCATAATATTCTACATGAACCCTAGCTGAACCTTACTGTGATATGAAGAAAGAACAAGATTTCGAGCAGCGATAGTTGTTCATCATTTTATAGTTTTCTTTTTTTGAAACTGGACACTAAACAACATGGTTCCTTGAATAATATTACCCTAAACCAAATTCACTCATTCAATTAATCTTTATTGAGCCCCTACAGGATGCAGGGCATGGCCCAAAGTGCTAATGAGTACATTTATAGGATAGTAAAGAATACTGACTCTTAAGGAAACCTTTTTTTTCCCCCCTTGGAAGATCTGTCAGAGCCCATACCTCATTTATAAAACCGAAAAATGTATCTGCAACCTTGGCACCACTACATGCCTTTTATTTTACAGAATACAAACAAAAGCATGGTCACTTCCAATATCTGGTCTATATCATGAATAGAAATACGTCCATCATCTTCTATGATGCATGTACTCGATGGAATATTTATTCTACAAATGTCTGTCAATAAAGATAATTTGTATAATCATCATTGATCTGCAGGTTTTTATTGCTCATTTTAACCACAAATGGTAACTAGCACTACAAACCGTATTTATGAAAGGAATTCAAAGTGTTTCCTAATTTTAGCTATCTAAACATCTCTTTAAAAGCAAAGGATGACATTGAAGCTTTCATTTTATAAATTTGAAATTTCAGGCTGGAGACATGAAACAAATTAATAAGTCATTAACAGAGCTCCCGGTGAACTTAACTGTCCACCATTTTATATCAAATTGCTTGTCCTACAAAGTAGTTTTATGTTTTTTTAATTCTTTTGTTACCTTAGACATGAGCCTGAATACTTCTGCAAAACATAGTGTTGAGTCAGTAAGTTTATTTTCCGTGTATGAAATGGTTTTAGGGTTAAAGGTTTGGAAGCTGGGGCATATATTTATAATTTGCTTGTCCTGTTGTACATGGTGCCAAAATTTGCTGAGCAGTGACACACAACTATGTATCTTCCCATTCCTAGAGACAACGGGCTTAGGAAAATACACAATTGCAGATTTAAGGTCACACAGAGAACACTGTATTATTCATGTTCACGGCACGGTGGGCAAGGAGGCAGTCATAAAACAGGCCTATCCTGACAGGAGAGGTTCTATTCAGGAAGACTGGCTTAAAATAGACATACTGTCTATTTCAAGAAAAGCATTTATTGTGGTGGGGTGTGTGCTTCGGTATCTGCTGGGCTGGAAGAAAAGCACTTTCAAGAAAGGTTTGTAAGTTTTTTTTTTCCCCTCATTTCTGGCAACTGGCTGGGAAACTTTGCCTTGGAGCGCCATCTACAGGAAAATTTGGCGCACATACTCCATGCCACCTTAGCTTTGTGACCCAGGCAGAAGGCAGCGGCTGGTGGACAGGGAATGTCTTTTTTTCCAGATTAATAGAAAATTTTGGCTCTAATTCAACACATGGAAAGGAAATATGAGATAACTTGACTGGAATTAGCATCAATGATGACCTCAAAACAATGAAAGACACTAAAAGTCTTCAGGAGTGCCCGAAGGTTTCATGCCCATTCATGGAAATAAGTATGGTATCATTTTGCCATAGGTGGAGGACATATTTCAGAGATTAGAATTGAAGAGTGAATTAAATTCATTTTTATTTATACTTATCAAGTAATCTTTGTAATTATATAATTATTTTCTCGATTAAAAAATTCTGATAAACCAGATTGACCACGGTCAAGTTGGAGAAGGTACTTCCTTGTGTTAAGGACAAACAAAACTTGACATTTTTAACCTATTGTAACCCTCAGTCAAGTTCAACAAAATTTAATGAGCAGAAGATAATATCTTTTCTAGATGTGGCTACTCAATTCAATGTGAGGGAGAAAACATACATATACTAACATATTCTTTCAGAAGTCATGTTTTTATTTTGCAATCCCCTCTACCCTCTACTCAGAGAACAATGAAATAGCCTCTTTTTGTGTTAGTAAGAATGCAAAAAAAAAAAAACTCCAAAACCTTCTCCAACAGCAATATTCTTCAAGATTGCTGAGCATACTTTCAAAAACAAACGCAACCTGGAAGTATTCTGATGGTATGAACGTCCCCGTTGTGGTGACATAGAGTTCTACTTTCTTCAGTTTCTTGAAAAGGATCAAGATTGCCAAATCATGGCAATATTCGCCGATGAAAGCTGGGTGTATATTTCCTTTCACTCCTAAGTGTCCACCCTGATTCTGCTGCTCTTGCCAGATTCCCCCATCTCAACTATTTTAAGGCTCATCATAAAAATATGTCTCTGTGGGCTTGACATCTCTAACTCACAATGGCATGGCCGCTCCTTTCTCCTTTATCAAACAAGGTTCTTGCTTACTTATTTTGGCAATTCACCACAGATCCAGAGGTGCTCCAAAAACAATCAGTTAATACTTTCCTTTATCGAATGTCTGTCCTCTGTGAGCCAGATACATGAACTTTGCACACAGAAAATTATTCCTCGTCTACTGAGATATAATATGGAAAAGCAAGATGAAAGTGTTTTTTCCCCCGCCCAAGCAATATTGGCCCTTGAGCAATTAAGCCTTATGGTTAAAGCATCTTCCCTTCCCACTTTCTCCCTCGACTGCCTCCCTGCTCTGATGGTGGATGCAACAGAAGGATGGGGCCAGTCCAGTTTTTTTCAGGCCAGTCTGCCTGTTCCTTAAACAGTTGAGGACCCAAACCCCAAGTCCCCGAGTACAAAAGACATTTTGGTCCCATCTTCTTATGCAATATGCACATTTGTGCTCACGCCAATCCAGTGTGCATTTGTTGAAAACCTACTAAATGCATGATAGAGTGAAAGGTGCTGGTGGGGCCCTCAAGAAACAGTCGTTGAGCAAGTGAGTGAATGCTGTTGAAAGAATAAAAAAGGATCTCTTCCCTCAAGCAGCTTACTCTATAGGAGAATGAGAGATTTGTAACTTAAAATACACAGTAGAAAGAAAGATATGCTGTACTAGATACAGCGCAGAGAAAGAAGTAATTATTGATGCTTTGGGAGGAAGGAGAATACTTTGTAGAAAAAGTGGCATTAGATCAATGCCTTAAAAGATGAGTAACGTTTTAATAGGCAGAGAATGAAACAGAGATTTTCATAGGGAAGAAGCAGAAGAGTCTTTATTCATTTGGACAAAAGGAAAATGCTTTTTATTTGAAGTCCCCCAATTTTGTGTTTAAATTTTAATCTGGGTGCAAGAATGTAAGGTATTTGTATTTATGTTGTGAGAATCCAAAACTCACATTCTCTTTTATTGCATGGTAAATATATTTATAAACACTCACACATACATACACATACAAATGTATGTATATATAACTATGAGGCAAAGGAAACCAACAAGCTTATCCCAGAAAACATTTTACTTGATGCTAGCTTAACGATGTGGTGGAAATAGGGCCAAAACAAGCCTTACTTCTTGCCAGCAAATGGGGATAAATAGAGGGTTTTGTTTCAGTTTCCATCTTGGCCATAAACATTTGATTTCAGATTAAATTCCAAGGTTTACCTCTGGCCAGGTGCCCTCGATGTCTCCATGAAGCAGACTGGCCACCGTCACTGGGTTACAGACCCTGGTGCAGAGACTTTATGCCTAGGGAGCCCCTGAAGCTGGACAGCATTCACTCCTGTCCCTTCCTACCCCCTTGGCCTCCCTAGGGATTCTCTCAATACGCACTCTCTCAGGATTCCATGTTCCTGTGGGTTATGGTCCTGCCTCCCCCTTTCTGCTTTCCACCAGCCCGGAGAGTCACATCCAGTGATCTCTTTGTTCTGCTACTCAGCTCCATTTCCTCTGCGAAAAGATTCCTTTGAAAATCCGAGCGTTCCTTTGGTAAAAGAACCAGCTTACCAAGATAGACATGGAAAAGAGGCTTGAGTCATCATTCCAAGGCTGCACCTGCTCCGAGGTGTCAGTGATTTTACAGCTTTAAAGCTTAGACATTGTTGTCAAATGTGTACTCCCGCAACCTGGGCAGGCGAGTTCCAACAGAAAATAACCACCTGGAGCTTTTTCAGAAAGACGGAAGCATAAAGGAGAAGGCCCGTGGGCTCGCACAAAGGAAAGATGGCCTTCCCCCATCACTGCACACACTTACGGTTAACATGGCAAACATCAGCTGGCACACATTAAAGGCGTGTCTCCAGTTGTGGTACAGAACCATTCGGTAGTTTTTCCTCACCGTCAAAAGCCATCTACACAGTGTCTGAAATGGGAGAGGAGAGGTTGTGTCAGGCAGTTGTACGTATCTCCAGTGGCCCATTATCCAAACGACGTCCGGCATCTGAGTAACCCTCAATAACCTTCCACAAACATCTCATCTGATTCTCACGGTCATCTGATGAGGTGCGCGGGAGAGCGATTATCATCCCCGTTTTGTATTTGGGAAACCTGTGGTTCAGAGTGGCTAACACGCCATCCCAGGCACACTTCTTGGATCACCCAAGACAGAAGATCTTACCTCATAGTCAATTTTAAATTTCTGTACCATCCCCAGCTCCATGAACATCCGGAGAGCAGCCGTGATCATGGCATCAACATCGAGAGAAAAGTCATCAAAATGAATGTCATCGATGGCGAGTTCTGACACCAGAGGGATGTTGGCTGCCTACAAAAGCAAAAGACATAAGTCAAGCCAAGTTCACCAGCTTTCCCAAACCCCCATCCTGCTCTCCTCCCCTGCTTATCAGACGTGCAACATAAATCAGTCCTGACCTGTACTTACACCCTCATATAGCTAAACTCTGAGCTGCAAATGTCTTTTGTTTCTGAACTGCAAATGCCCTAAGCAAATGAAGGGGGGAGGGAGAGGAAAACCAATCCGAAGATAAAATATACACACTGGATCTAGTCTGCAGAAGTTAGAATACAGAACTGTCTAGTTTACAGAAATCGCAATCATACAATATATTCTGATGCATATTATAGAGCACTAAATGCAAGAAACATCTGGGCAGCCAGCAGCTGTGAATTTTAATTGCTGCTATTCAGAAGGAGATGGGAATGCACCACGTTGCCTTGTTTCTTGTATCCTTATATCCTGTAGCTTGCACAGATTCTTTGTTACACATGTGTTCCGTATACTCAGAAGGATAGAAGGGATCAGACAGCACATCTCTGGTGTGAAATATGTTGTCTTAATAAAATAGAGATGTTTGGAGGGTTAGCATAATAAGCATATGTTTCATTGAAAGGATAAGTTTTGGTACCTTGTTTAGCTTCAATCTATATAAACATCACAACGCAATTATACTACTGGTCATACATATTCAGGGTTTTAAAAACTCTGTTAGCTAGCTGTCAATCAGTTGCCCTACAGAAACCTAAAGGGAGGAAAAAAAAATCTTTGGAAGTCATTTTTATACTGATTTCATTGGGTTTACCATATCCTTTGGGCCACTTTTGGTAAGGGGAGTCACTTTTATGTTTTCAGGTTATCAGAGACCATTCTGTATTCATATTCTTAGTCTATTCACTGGGTATAAATTACTCCAGGAGTAATTTATGCCCTGGAACTACTTTGGCTGAGCAATTAAATCCAACTCTGGCCACTCTAAGCATTCCAGACACTACATAATCAATCCTTCCTTCCCAACTGCATGCCCTCTACAGGAGTTTATATCTGTAGGCTAAAATCCAACAATCAGTTATTCCCCATGATATGGAAGAACAATGAACAAACAAAAATTCCAGAAAAATTCAACTTCTATTCTGAAGATTGTTTATTTTCATTAAAAATTAATCATCTTATCCTTTAATAAATCATTTTAGTATGTTAACATGTTTGTAGATTCTAGCTGCTTGGAATTAAAAAGGCAAGGCTTGTGAAATTTGAACATGGTGGTGGAAATTGTCCACCATGGGGCCAGGAACTTTAAAAATATTTTTAAATCCAAGCTATAAATGCAAATAGTTTTAAGAAAATTAGATCTACATGACTATTTTTACACACACACACACACACACACACACACACTAGCAGAACTCTTCTGGTATCAAAATTTTACCTTATCCAGAAGCAATCAACCACTTTCAAATAATCTAGATTTTTTTTGTACTTTGCAAAGTAAGATGCTTGCAATTTTATTTTTTGATTATTTTCTGTTTTAAGCACTATCTATTAACTTTGCACCATTGAAGAGGAAGATGAAGCTGTCTTATATTACATCTGCCAAACTCTGTCACCTCATGTACTAACCCTTTTCTTTCCCTAATATATATACTTTGTTGAGATAAATATTCAGGGTTTATGTCAGTATGACTATGTACAAGATATTCATAACTAAGTTACTCAATTTACTAAGACTCTTTTCCTTTCATGGACCTCATTTTGTATTCTGTAGAGTTAATAATAGTCTTCTTTAATGTTTGCTTAGTTTTCTATGTACTCGTCATTAATTCAACCTCTAAACTCTACCAATTGTCTTAGTCTCCTGTCAAAATGTTCAGATGCTTTCTTTGGGTATTCCATCAGTTTCATGAAGAAATCATTCCTGGAACTTTCTGCATTTCTCCAATCTGGACTGACTGTCTTCTACGTCTGCTGTATGGTTTTCAATCTAGGATGTTCTTTCACCATAATTCTGGGGGTGCCCTCATTTCTCTCTTGTTTCTCTAGTTCACATTTTTCCTTCTTGATCTCTCCTCTCATTTTGCTGAGACACATCCTTTAACAGCTTCCCAAGAAAAAGTGTGGGGTAGGTAAATTTCTGAGACCTCACAGTCTGAAATGTTTTCATATTGTTGTCACATCTCATTAATAGTTTGTATAGATAAGATTTCTAGGTTGGAAATCATTCCATTGAAATTTCAAAGGCATTGCTTTTTCAACTTTAGATGTTACTTTTGAGAAGTCAGAAGCTATTCTGGGCTCTCATACTTTGAAAATAACTTCCCTTCCTACCAAGTTTTTGTAGAATATTTTTGTTTCCATAGTTCTGAAATGTCATGAAAATATGCCTTGTTGTGAGTTTATTTTCATCCATTATCCTAGGTACTTTGTAAGCCTTTTAATCTGGAAAATCATGTCCTTTGATTCTAGAAAAAAATTTAAAAATAAATTTTTAATCATTTAAAAATGATTTTTCTTTCCTTCTCTTTCTCACTCTTTCTCTGTCTCTCTCTCTCCCTGAAATTCCCTTTATTTAACCTTTGGACTGGTTTTTCTTTTTTTCTTTTTGGTTCTCTTTTCTTTTTCTTTTGTTTTCATTTTCCCTTTACTTTTTTATTTTCTTTTTCTCTTCATTTCCTTTTTTCATGTCTTTAATTTCTCCTATTTTTTATTTCTTTTCCTTTTTGCTCTATTTTCTAAGAAATAATTTCTATTCTTATTTTTGAGATTTTAATGTCACAGTTTTTGTTTCTAAGAGCCTTTCTTTTGTCGTTTGCAAATTCTTTTTTTTTAATAGCACCCTAATTTTGTTTCATGGATGCAATATCTTCTCTTACGTCTCTAAAGATGTTGGTGATAATTCTATTTGCCATTTTCTTCTTCCTTTACAGTTTGCTTCACTCCCTTCACTTTGTTTTAGTCTCTCTTTTTTAAATTGTGGTTAATAAAACAACATAACATAAATTTACTCTCTTAACAACTTTTAAGTGTACTGTACACAGTATTGTTAGCTATATGCACATTGTTGTACAACAGAACTTTTCCATCTTACTTGACTGAAACTTCACACCTATTGAGCAACTCCCTGTTTCCTCCTCCTCCCAGCTCTCGGCAACCACCATACCACTTTCTGTTTGTATGAGTTTGATTACTCTAACTACTTCACACAAACAGAATCATGCCATACTTGTCTTTTTTGTGATTGGCTTATCTTACTTAGCATAATGTTCTTAAAGTTCATCCCTGTCACAGCATGTGACAGGATTTTCTTCTTTTCCGAAGTTGAATAATATTCCATTGTGTGTATATACTACACTTTCTTTCCATTCCTCCATCGATGGTTTAGTCTCTTTCTTAATCAGCCATCTTTCAATAAATTATTTTAATATATTAGAGGCTTTAGAAATATTAGAGGTTTTCCTTAGCTGTCTGGCAGTCTTTGATTTTTTACTTCTGTTTAACAGTGGGGCTTTCAAAGTTTCTATTAGAGCCTCTGGAGGCTTCTCTGTAGGAGGAGCTGACTGACCTGTTTGCTTGGGGAAGCCACCAAATGTCAGCATCTTTGTGTCTTTGCTCTTTAACTACTCAGGTTCCCCAGAGAAGAATCTTCTGACTGGAGCCCAGTGGGGAAGGATTCTCAACATTGGTCTACACCTATTCATTCAGTCCCCCTGTTTTCAGCTTCCTCCTGCCCTAAAGCTCTGCACTGATGACTTCCTAATGCGAAGACGTGCTATTATAGCCTCTCCAGAGGATGAGCCTCCAGTCTTTATGGAGTGGAGGGGTAGAACAAAGGAACTGGGGACTTGGCTGCTTCTTAGACTCTCTGTTTTCCTGTTTATAATCCCACCTTCATTCCCACTTCCAAAGGTACTTAATTAGCCAATTCCCGAGCTATTTGTGGGGAGGAGTTTGTGGTATACATCTTCTTGCCTCTCAGCTTTTCCCATTTGCTAGATTATTTTGGCTATCTTGGGTTTAATAAATTACTTAATATTTCTCCATCTGTTTTCTAGCTTCCAATATTTTGTCGTTGTTAAGTCCTCTTCCAATTTCTTTGGCTTTGAGGATTTGTGTCTTTAAAAAAATAATTTTATTGCTGTTTTAGTAGGGCTTGGGGAGGGAACAAAATAAAATGAGTATATTTAATCTACCATCTTTATCCAAAAATCATTTAAATTATCTTTATTAAATGATACTTTATATGGTCAGAGGTAAGACAGCCTTTGGTATATAGTACCTTCGTTTCTTTTTCTTTCTTCTTTTTTTTTAATCCTGAAACTTTCTACGTGCATGAGCTTGGCTGTGACCACACAGATCTCTCTTGTTCTGTGTGCCTGTGTGTTCACTTGTGCTAGTGACTCACTTATTAGGCTGTAACAATCTTAGACGCAGACACCATGTTTCTTTTTCTGAGGAAAGTTTCGGAAAGACTCTACTTCCATCACATGTTTCAGAGCTTTGTATGTAGAGAATACAAGTTCTCAGAAAGATTTATGTTTGCTGTAATTTGTTCAAATTCAAATACAACTGGAAAAAAATACTTCCCAAGAGATAAAGGCCCTGTCCCAAAAAGACAAGTCTTTCTGGTCTCAGGAGAGAAGTTTGGTTCTGAATTGCCAAAGGAGGTTGAGTCCTCTTACAGTTTGTCACCAAAGGAGCAGAAGTGGTGACGGAGACAGCACTGCTGCTCTCCAGGTGGCCCCTGTCTCGAAGATTATTAACAGTGTATTCCCTGATGCCATTATAAATCTTCTACTCTTCGGAGGCACTAAATTCACTTAATTATCTTAAAAATTAAAGAATATAGGCATTTTTTCATTATGAAATGTTAATGGAAAGGAAATAAGAACATTAAGTTGAAAATGTAGGATGACCTCTGGTTCACCAGGACCCATCTTTATTGACCTTGTCTTTTTTCCCTCTAATAGGTTGATTGATCCACGGTTAAATCATACCAGCGCATAGATCACCCTGAGCCTGCCGTAAACCCTTGCTGGCACTCATAGATGCAGAGAAAGTTCCAAGCCTTTCAGAAATGACCATTTTCAGTTATTTTGAGAAGTATGGGCAGTTTTCATCCCCACATTCCTGGGTTCAAGACCAGGTTCTGGAGAAAACTATGAAGGATAAAGGGCAGTGTATATCCCGAGGAGACAAGCATAGAGGTCCAGTCTGCGAAAGGTTTGGGAAAAGCTTTGTGTTGTCAAATTCCTCATTATAGAGCCTCTGCTCCCCATCTCTTCCAATAAACAGAGAATGAGACCAAATCACCCAAACCTATAATTACCCTAGCCATAAGATATTAACAAAACAAATCAAAGTCAATTTCTCTAAGTGTCAGTCTTCGATTTTTAAATATTTATAAGGCATCATATTCCTAAATCAAAGAGGAGTGCCACAATCCAAAATAACTACTGAATTAATAGCCAGGAAATAACATTTGGATAAAAGAACCATTTACTTTACTGCAGCAATAAATGAAAACACAGAATTATGAGTCCTGGAGCTAATTTGAATAATGTTCAAGAAGTGGGACTCTGGCTGGCTGGGAGTACCTGATATCCTCTGACCATTCCTCTTCTTTGTTTGGGTCTTAATAGTTAAGTGGTTATCAGAGAGAGTCATAAAACTGCCTCCTCTAAAATTGAAAAGGTAGCTTTACAAAGAGGCCATAAAATGTTAAAATACAATCCTGGATCCCTTGACACATGAATATTACATTTTGCCATTCTCAGAAAATGGGAAAAAACAACAAAGTGGGTGGTAGTCCAGCCCTGGCAATTCAAAGGGAAATTGACTTGTTGCCATTCCAGCCTAGTCACTGTCTTACTCCTCTGGACAAAAGCAGGAGTCAGGGGCCTCAGGATTCTGGGGTTAATGGAGACAGGAGGCTAAGCTATGGTGATGTGGGAGGGACAGCAAAGTTCCTTCTTTTGCCAGCACTCTATAGCATTTATTATGTGCCAGGTACTGTTTTAGTACTTTACACATATTAACTTGTCTGATCTTCACAAGGATCCTAAGAGGTTGAGAATATTTTTAATCCTATGTTAGAATGAGGCAACTGAAATGGTTAATAAATAAGGTGTTCAAATTTGCACAGTGGGATTGGCAGAGGCAGATTTGAACCTGGGGAATTTGATTCTAGAGACTGGCTCCTAACCACTATACTGTCTCTAAAGATGGGCCTGTGCCAACCTATAGGGTACCCCATTCCTGTATTATACAAAATAACTTGAGTGTACCATGAGTGGTGTTTGGGGTTTAGATCCAGATGACTAGCCTGTCGTTGGTGAGGCAGATGAGGGTTCCAAGTTTGTTAGAGCAAATCTTGAATCCCTGTGAACAAGTAGTAGTGTTTTTTAATCGCCCCTTGGGCCCTCTGTGTCTGCACCTCATGGTATTGCACCATCTTAGGGGAAATTGAAACCCTACTCCATCCATGCTGTTCTCTGCCTGGAGGAGCCCTTGTTTCCTTATTCTCCCAGCGAAACTGTATTCATCCTTTGATACCCACATCAGATGATCCTGCTCCATTGTGTTTCTTGGCCTCTCATATGCTCACTCCTTTTGTTGCCCTTGAACTTTATGCTCCTGTTTTTTCACCAATTATTCTGTTTACTCTTCTTTCTCCCTGAGTAGACCATGAGCATCTCCGGAATGGAGTCCACATTTTTTTCTTAGTTTTTAATACACGTTCTATGACCTTGAGAAACTTTTGATCATAGTAACTATTTTTTAACATTTTGAATTGTTATAAATATACTTTATAAAGTTGAAATTTAATGAAAACTTGGAATTAAGGCTGGGGCACTAAGCTAAAAGTATTTCAATAAGCCTCGAGGCATTTGAAGTGGTAGAGGAGGACACTGTTGGAGAGTAGAGGGAATGCGAAGCCCAGCTGCCCCCCTTTGTGGTTTTGGTCAAGGTCACCCTGACCTTGCCCTGCTTGTGCTGGGGTGATGAGTCCCAAGGGCCCTGGTACAAAGTTCCATGCCCTGCAGCGGAGCAAGGCCATCGAGGGCTGAAACCTGAACCTTGGGATTCAAATTAGCAGCTAATGGCAATAGCGGTTGGCAATAGGGTCACCTATAGACGAAAAGGATAGTGCAGAGCCACTCCCAGGACATGGCGTTTGTTTGTGTTTCCCATTCGTCTTACTGACCAGATCACAGGCTCTCCCTCAACCTTGTCCTGTACCCTGAGCCCCCTCTTTTGGCCTCTAGTTGGGGTTAGGTGTACAGTCTGTTACCAGGGACACACGAGGCTGCTTGCCCAATCCTCACTTTCCAGAGAGCTGGTCAGAAGAAATATTTCAATATCCATGCATTCAACAGAAACAGTTTCCCATTTTGTGCATCAAAAAGTACAGCAGAGTCTCTTTGTCACTTCTGAAACTAAGCATCTCCCTGCTGTTGCCTCCATATGCAGCTGGCGTCTTCTTAGAGAAAAACAGACTTTACTTTCCACATGTCTTTCATGGTCCCTCTATGCAGCAAGATACACAAGAATTTATATACTTTTACTTATAGATCCAGTAAATATTTATATTGGTTTGTGCCATAAAAGCACACGAAGAATTATAAAAGAGGTTTCTACTCTTACGGTTGAATAAAGCAATCACTTGTAGTGAAGAAGTAATCTATCAAGTGAGGCGAAGAGGGGTGTGGTTCCTGAGTCCTGCCTTGAATTGTATCTGGATTTATTTTTGGACGAGTGGAGGTGTTCCTAAACACATATACATGTACATCCGTGCACACAGTGTCGTGAACACACTTTATTTTTAATCTGCTCTTGGACTTCTGTCAGACATTTCATTAGTCCATTCTGTCTTCCCCTCTGTCAGACTGTTATTCCACACTGACTGGACTGCACTGTTGGTGAACTATGTTGGTATCTGACTTAAGCTGGATATGGTGGATAGGGCAAAAATATCTTGGAAATGAAATGATATTTAAAAACCCGCATAATAAAGGTCAGTGAAAATATTTGTAAATTTAACAACACTAATCACTTTAATTAAAAATGAAGAACTCAATTATGTTTTAGTCAGGTTGGCTGTTTTTGTTAGTGGTGGGTGGAATATGCATTAGCATAATTTTTTTTCATAATAGTGCATTTATTGAGACATACTATGAAGTAAGCATTGTGTTAAATGCTTTGTGGTATCTCATTTAATCCTGCAACAACCTCATGGCTAAAATTCTATTATTAGTCCCGATTTAGCCTCCCTGGCAGAGATGAAGAAACTGAAGCTAAAAAGATAAGTAACTTGCCCAAGGTGACATAACTATTATAGAAAACTGCTGAGACTAGAAATCAAACCCCCGGTTAATCTGCCCCCTACCCCGTGTTTGTAACCACTACCCTATATCATCCGCATAGTCATTTGAATGCCTCTTAGCTTAGATTCACTATGGCATAGCCATGGTATTATTGCTTCCAGAGCTTTTCTTTCACGCAGCTTTAAAAATTTATTTATTTTTGTGGTCTTTGTGAGTCTGTCTCTCATCACTTATAAGTTCCATAAGGAAAGGATTAAGATTCTCAAATGTCAGCAATTATTACAGCCTGGTGCTTTTGCCATGGCTAGCATGTAATACATGTGGGCTGGTGGCATGCCAAGTGCATAACCTCTGAAGCCAAACAGATGTGCACTGGAATCGGAGTTTGCCACTTGCTAAAAATGTGGCCTTGGGCATCTGTTTTTTCTTAAGAAGAAGAAACACAACAACAATTACCTCATAATCATTGAAAAGGTTAAGTGAGACAAAATACTTAGCACAGAGCCAGGCTCATAGTAGGCTCTCAGGATACGACAGTGTTTCAGTCTGCTGGGGCTGCCATCACACAATACCACACAGTGGGTAGCTCAAACAACAGAAATTAATTTTATCACAGTTCTGGAGGCTGGAGTTCTGAACCCAAGGTATTGGCAGGTTCGATTTCTCCTGATGCCTGTCTCCATGGCTTGTAGATGCTCCTTCCCACTGTGTCCTCACATGGCCTTTTCCCTGTGCATGTGCATCTCTAGTGTCTTTTCCTCTTCTTATAGGAAGTTGGATTAAGTTTCCATTCTTATGACCTCATTTAGCCTTAATTACTTGTTTAAAGACCCTGTCTCCAAATACAGTCATATTCTAAGGTACTAGGGATTAGGGTTTCAACACATGAATTTGGAAAGGGACACAGTTCAATCCATAACAGATGGCTATCATCATTGCAAATGAATTGAATACTAAATATCCAGGAATTCAAAATAAATGTTCCATGGCAGATACAAGAATGGTGGTCTTTTTAAAAAGTATCCTGATTACAATTTTAGTTCTTCCTCTCCCTATTACCTTAGAGAAGGCAATCTAGAAAGGCTTTCTTTCCCAGGAAAACTGCACCATATTCACTCTTGGAAAGAAAATATTCAGTATTGGGATACCCAAAGTACACTGGAGGAAAACATGAGTCATCGAGTTTAAGTTGAACACCTCAAAAGATAAGGGTCAGGGGCTGCCCATTCCGCCAGGGAAGGAGGTGCTCTTGTGGGAAGCTGGCCATGGAGTGCTTCTTTAGCATAGGGTCTTGTTCAGTGAATGCTCCCTTAGCATCCCTGGGTTCCTATCATTATACTTCCCTTATTTAGAAAATTACATGGCTATCCTGTTGAGAACAGTCCCAGGAAAGCTCTATTCTTCTCCGAGAGCCCTGGTGTGCAAGCCTGGACTTTTCTCTCCCCGCCTGGCTGAATAGAACCCCTAGGCCTGCAGGTCTGCTCCTGTCTATTTCCCTTCCTGGTGCCCCTAACCACAGGCCATGTCTCTCACATCGGTTCTCTCAGTTTATTTTGTCCTTTCTTCTGCTATAGCATTCAGCGTAGTCTGCTCTCTATTCAAATTGCTGTGCTATCATTCATTCATTCATTCATCCATTCCACAAATCCTTAGTGAAGGTTTTCCGTGTGTCAGGTACGTTGCCACGTGCTCTGCATGTACCCGGGTATCCCACCAGTCAGGGACTCCCTGAAGGGCAAGACAGAGCACAAACTGCCTCATTTTTGTATCAGCCACAGAGCCCATCCTGTGGCAGGCTTTCCACCAATGTTAGCCAAATCCAACTGACAGACGTAAAAGGGTACTTTCTCTGAGAAGACTGTCCCCCAAAGGAAGAGGCCGTGAGGAAAGTAAGAGGGAGCAGTGTCTTGAGGTTTGAAGACAAACTCTGTTTCCACTGGGCAACAGAGGTGATGGAGGTTTCAACTCTTGACCTCTCTCCCAAGACAGGAAGCCCTGGGTACAGGCGAGGGGGCAGAGCCAGGAAGAGGGGGAGTGTCGGGGCCAATCCCAGAGCACAGCGAAATTATCAGGCAGCTAAATATCAGTGCTCTTTCCTCCTCTGCTGCTTCTGGAACTTGTGCATAATGTGTTTTTGCTTCTACACAAACAGCAATGTGATTGAATGATGGAAAAAGTCATTTTATAAAGCTGTTTATAATGGTTTTTCTTTAGTTCTCTTTAGGGACAAGGAGAAGGATAGAATCAAAGCTTAATACAGATGCTGATTTCAGACACCAGAGGCAGAACTTAAGTTTTAAATAATGGTACTTATTTTCTGTTAAACTCCCACAGTTTCTGGTACTTGGGATCATTGATAGTTAGCACCACACAAGAGTTAAATGTGCAAATGCTGTTCTTTTGGTTTCAGGAGTGAAGGAAAGGAGACAAGAGTAAGGACATATGAAGAGGGCATGAAAGCTGTGAGGAGCAGGGAAGTGAGGGGTGAAGGAAGGACTGGGTCATCAAGTGCACAATGAGCACCTACAGCATGCCTTGAACTGTGCAAGCATCGGATACGAGGGCACAGCGTAGAAATGCCCGCAAAGTTAACCTCAGTTGATCTAGGATGACCTAGGAGTTGTAGTTCCTCAGATCTTTTGAAGAGAAATATAAAAGAAGGGAATTAGCATTTTTTGAGTGGCTACCACCTGAAGCTAGTTTCTTGTTGAATTCACAGGAGGAGAGTTCTAATTCGGGGAGTTAGCTAACTTGCTGGTAAAAAGCTGCAACAATTAAGATGATATGAGAAACCTAAGCGGAAAGGCTTTAGGAGTAGAGCAGGGATCTGGGTAGTTTTACAACTGGAAATCAGGAAGCGGTGATTGAATAGAGCTATACATGAAACTCAAGTTGGAAATGAGAGAATGTGTGAGCAGAAGACCCTAAAATCTAGGCCAGCCTTGGCTGGGTGAGATAATTTTTGCCTTTTATGTATTTGTATCATTCAGAACAAAAGATAAGCTAGCTGCCACCTTGTGTCTACCTTGGGGCTTTCCTCCCCTCCCCTCCTCCCTGCCCCTGCCCAACAGTGACACCAAGCAAGAAAGGGAAGAGTGGCCGTGGAGACTTAAACATTTCTAAGACCAAAGGGGGACTCTGGTTTAGGAAACACAGGGGACAAGGACAGCTTGCAGGTATAAAATACAGAAAAAGACTGAGGGATTGGGGGAAGAAAATAAAAGAATGTATGTAAAAGGAAGAGTTATTTAGCAGAGGGTAGGAGAAGAAGAGATATGCTCTGTGACCTTGTAGGATGTGCCTGAAGTCTGACAGTGATGCTCTGTGCTGGGGGACAGTGTGCCAACAGGTTGGATCACTAGGATTGCTTCATGCCTTTTTTGGCTATGTCACTTTAGATAAATCAGCATGAACTCAAAGTAAGTTTGAACCTTCTTCAGATTCTTTTGTGCATGTTCATACTGTGGAGGGTGGGAGGAGAAAGAACATCTTTTGACCTGTGTGAATCACTGAGTGCTGTGATACCACCAGCCAGGAGGTGCAGGGGCCAATGGCCCACATCACTTATCTAATCACTGTGGTTTTCCTTACTGGGTTTCTTACTGAGGATAATTTCCAAAAGGGACACTTCCCTGTTCCATTACCGTGATGAATGATATTATTTTCAATATTTTTTGTTCTCTAGGTGAGAGGATTCTTCATGCCCTTGCATTGGCATGTGACCCCACTGTCTCCCATGGGATGACAATGCTTCCCTGTCCAATGACTTCAGGCTTGGCCATGACTTCCTTTGGCCAATAGAATGTGAGTGGAAGTGATTGTATATCAATCCACTCCTCCACACCAAGCACAAACATGGAGCAGAAACCATAAGGTCCGTCATGTGATTTCGCCAGCGATCTTGTTCTTTTCCTTCTGCCATGAGGACCTTCTCCTTCAGCCCCAATTCTGGAATGAAGGAGCCACATAGCCACAGCTGACCTATAGCTGACATGTAATGAGAGTGAGAAACAAACCTTTGTAGTGGTTCTTTCCTCAACCTCCTAATGAAAGTTGCTATAGTGACCTTCTCCTCCGTATGCTCCCCTTGTTTTACATTGCCCCAGCTTTTTAGGTCCAGTGTCTGTAATAAAGGATTTTTATTCCCATTCATGAATACTTTTCCTTCTTATTTCAAATTATAAAAGACTTCACGTATCACAAAAAAGATCATGGCATGAGAGAGAGAGAGGAAGAGAAACTGGCATATTGAGAAAGAGAGACTGGGTATATCTCAGGTCTTTGGGCAACTTTGCACTTTGGGTATAAAAGCATAGCAGCCAGAACTCTTACCAGGGTGTGTTCAGCCCCTACCACCTCTAAAATGGGCTCTTAACCCTCCAAGCACCAGCTTCCCCTCTAAATCAGTAGTTCTGATACTCAGCTCTGTCCCGGATTCACCTGGGGAGCTTATCAACTCAGATTCCCAGGACTCGCCTTGAGATTCTGATTCAGTACATCTAGGATGGGAGCCTAGAACCCTTATTTTCTGAACACTCTCCAGTATATGCTGGTGAGATGCCAGGTTGGGAAGCCACCAATCACCCCCCTCCACTGGCAGGCTTGTTGGGCTTTAAGGGTACCAGAGAGGTGCCAGGCTCTGTAGGGTTCTATCGGAAGTCTGGTGTGGGATGCTGGCCTCTGAGATGAGATCCCAGGCCCACTGCTAGAGAGCCCTAGGAATTCCAGGAACACTCTGTCCCTGGCGGTCCTTCTTGACAGGAGGGCAGCAATGGCATGAGTGAGTATATCTGTTCTCCTAGCTGTCCTCCATGTCCTCCCCACCAAAATTTATCAGGTGGTCAGGTGGGCTGAGTCCTCCTCCACCCCTGAGAGGTGGGGATGGCATCAGCCTTGGCCACCAGCTGAGGAGACCAGGGAGATGAGAGGACTCCTGCTGAAGTCTCCGTAGAGGCTGACAACCAACCGCCTGTGAGCTCATTGCTTACCCATGGGCCTTGGGTCCTTTCCAAAGGTCCTTGGACCCCTTCCAAAGGTCCTTGGACTACCGCCTCTGAAATCTCCCAGGAGTCAGACCTGAGCCTCATGAACAAAGGAAAAGAACAATGCATAGGAAGAACCCAGCTACCAGAGAGAACTGGAGCTGCTGGAGGAGAGAGAAGACAATTTGCACATCATCATATTCACTATTGCATCCAAGGATTATAGCAGGAAAAATGAGACTAAAAATGAGATTTTCTAAAAAAAAGAAAAAAAAATTTAGGAGGTAAGTTGAAGACGATGGTTCCTATTGAGATCCAAAATATTGAGTTGGAAGATTAAGAGAAAGAAATATGTTGAAGCACAAAAAAATACATAAAAATTTAGAAATCTGGAAGAAAAATACAAAATACTTGAAGGGAAGATCCAAGAGGAAAATGAGCAAACACCAGCAATTCCAGAAGGGGAAAAAGGAACCTATTGAGGAAAGCAAATAAAGAAACAAACAAAAATAAACCATTTCCCTAAACTGAAGAAAGACCAGTGTCTGTAAAAACCATGTAAATGGCCTATACTGGGTTGTATTCTGATAAAATTCCTGAAATCTAAGGTAAAAGGAAAAAAAATCTTAGAAGTTGCCAAACAGAAACAATGAGTAACTTAAAAAGGAAAAAGAATCAGACTAGTATTTAATTTCTCAATGCAACCTTGAAAGCTAAACGATAAGCCTATGTACATGTAAGACAAAAGAATTGCAATCCTAGATTCCGATGCCCAGCAAAGATAGGCTCCACCTGCCAGTGTGAGAGGAAGAGATTTGTGGCTAAGGACTCAGAGCTTCTAAGCAAACGAGGGCGCCTGAACAGAGACTCTGAGAGAGTGAGAGACAAAAAGGAGAGGAAAAATGTGGTGAGAATGAAACTTGAAACATAGAGAACTAAATCTAAATGGGGGATAATAAAAGATTGACTGAAGTTATCTAATGTAAGTGTCAAATAAGAATTACCAAAATAAGATAGATATTGACCACCAGGAGAAACCTAATAACCTAATGGAAACCATCCTGCTCTGACCTTGGTCAATGCTCTACTTTGAACTCATTTGCTTTTGGCCCTGACTTCCCAACAGCCTGGTCTCCAGCCTCCCTGACCCCAGTCACCGCACTTCACTGATATATGAGATGGGGCAGCACAGGGAGTTTGCTAGGGAGCCTCTTGGTTGAGCTTATGATGACTCTGGATCTCCTACTCTTGCAGGAATGTATAGAAGTAGATTCTGGAGGTGTTCAGGAAATCACTCCAAATGGCTCTCTTGGACAAGTTTAAGTGCTTAGGCATGCTGGAATCATCCTATTCACCTTTCTCCTTTCCTATTCCACCTCCACTCCCACCCAGGTTCCTTCTAATTCTGAAGGTTCCATTTTGAATTTTGGGTTCTTGCGCAATTTGTGGCCTGCCTTTCATTGTATTGTCTGTAGCGTTCAGGGATTTCAGGAAAGCTTTTGAGAGATCTTGGTCTCATTCCAAGCTCAGCTTGTTAGAAACAAACAAAAGAATAGTTGTGGGCCTTTGGGTAACACTCAGAAAGCCCTAAAAGGACAGTAGGTTAACCCCTGCTTGTCTAATGCCAGAGAAGTTGAATAACTTGCCCAAGGTGAGAGGCAGAGCCAGGATTAGAATCTCTTGATTCCCAGTCCAGACACTCCTGACCCTCCAGCCCCTGCCAAATCCCCCTTCCAATTTGAGGCAGAATTTACCAACCTTCAGGGTGCCCTGCTCAAGCTCTCTCTCGGCTCTGACTATAATTGGTAGCATTCGCTAGCTTTTGGCATGCTAGATGATGCATTTAAAATAATGATCCTATTTATACTTCTATACCAAGAAAGATTCAGCACATGAAAACATATTTAATAAATCTAATAAATGATAAAATAATTTATCTGAGAGAGAATATTTTTAAAATTGGAACTACCACTGAAAGAAAATATCTTTCCCTTTTGAGGATGATTTGATTAAATGGAAATTTTAGATCAAGTCCATTTTATGGGCCCATACAGGAGAACAGCAAGCTAACCCAAGAGAGTAGACAGCTTGTAAATTTATATTCTGAAAATGAATGAAGTCATATTTCTCTTCATTCAGGTTACTTACACAAAGACACACCAGGTGAATAAAGCCTTTTTTCTATCTCATCTATTTGTGTCTTGTTAAATACTGAGATCACGCAGTGCTTCTGCCTCCTGGCAACAGTATATGGGTAATTCTTGAAAGAGTCATGAACTGCACAGTGAACGAAAAGAGCTTCTCGTTCTTATCTAGTGTTGCTGGATATAAACTATAGGCATGACACAGCAGTTATTTTTTTATTCTTTTAAAGGTCACAAGGATAAATGATTACAATAACATTTCACCCACTGACTCTAGGTTTTTACTAGTAAATCCTGATATTGATTTTAAAAGCTGCAAATCTTTTATTCAAATATTTCTGATCAGACCATAAATCCTAAAAAAATCAAATCTTTTTCTGAATGAAGGATCTATGAAAATAGATGATAGATTTCATGGGCTGTCAAAGCAAAAATGTTACATTTCATAGTTTGTCATTGAATATGATATAAAACACCTGCAGGTAGAGCATTTATATTGATACAATTATTCTTTAGTATTGAAAGCTGTTTTCTAGGGAATAAAAATAAAATATCAAAATAGCTTTTTGCCAGAACTAGAAATTATCATAATGCTTTAGAATTACGTAGTGGAAAATAATGTGGATAAATGCCAAAAGCCATTTTCTTTGTGTTAAATACGGGGTATGCTACTGCAAGCCCAGAACCGGTGGACTAATTTTCCCATGAAACACAATATATTTTACCAACCATCCACCATTATTTTTGCTGGAAATATAAGAGTTCATCTTTGAACTACCTTTTTTTTTTGGTTATTGTTCTTTTTACACTTCCTTCCCAGAGGTGAACTAACATTAGATTTATATTTCAGTCACATTAAGTATGCCAAAAATTATTCTTCCCTTTCAGGATAGTGATTGTGGGATTAAGAAGCTAATTAGCTTTGCTATTTCCTATGGCTACAGACGGTGGTCCTTACTCCAGCCAACTTTCTAATCAATAAATTTGTCATAAAGGGGCTGATTAAAGGAATGTGGCCAGACTAGGCAAATCCAACACAACAGCTCCCCAAATGACCAGGAGTTAATGCACCATGCAGATGGGTCTGGAGAGTCATTTTCTCATAATAAAGAAGTCAAAGAATACTCACTTGACAACACATTAGCTGGCATTGTGTGTGTATCTATCTATATACATGTAAATAAATATGTACATATCTGTTAATCTGCTATTTTATACCCTGTAAATCATTTTTGAAAAGAAGGATCACAATTAAATGATGTCAAATATTCTTTAAAAAAGTGAAAAAATGATGTAAAAATATTTGTTTACAGCTAGAAATCTAAATATACTGAAGTAGTTCACATATGAAGTTATAAATATGTTTCCCCCTATCGTTCCATATTGTCATTTCTCATACCTGTTGGAACAAGATGTACCATTCGTTTAACAGCAGGGCATACTGCAAAGACCATTTATGAACACTGGTTCCAATTGCAGCTTTGATGCTCATTTGAAAAACTACTTTACTTCTCTTAGCTGTAGCTCCCTATCAGGCCAAGAAGGCCAAAGCCACAAATTTCAGAGAGTTATTTTCATGATTAAATTAAGATAGCACATGTGATCTGGAACATATAATAGAAAGTGCTCAATTAATAATAAAAGATAATAATTGGCTTATTACCATTTTCATTACCTAAGTTGAATAACTTCTAAGGCCCTTGGCCAATGGCATGGAGTATGGCCACCATTGTATTGTGACTTAGGAGTTGCTCATGTTTATATATATTACCAACTATGAATGAAAAAATGACATTGTTGGAAAAGGGAATGTCAGATATTCAAGGAATATTCAGGCTCATATGAGGAAGGAAAAGTGCAGGCTCAGAGAACTCCCTTCTCAGATTCTGAAAACTAAAGTTTCGGTTTCATTTACAACAGTACATAATCTCAGCTGCTCATAAAAAACCTTGCCACTTCTGCTCAGTAAAATACAAATCACTGACTACCCATTTTTATTTTAGGCAGTTAGATAGTTAGTACATCGTTAATTCCTGCACATACTCAAGCTCAATATCATTCTCAGCTCAGTTTTATTTCTGCCTCCATTCCGGGATCCCTGGTTGGAGGTAAAGACCTGTTCTCTGAGTGTCTCCAGGTATTCTAAGGCAATATGAACCATTAGAAGCTCCCCTTCTTGGAGGCAATTTATAATGCAAAACAGCAACACATTTTCTTTTCAGCGCAGAAATACTGACAATAAAAATGAAACAGCTTTGAAATATACATTACTGTAATTAAAGTGACTTGCTCTTTGGAAACTCCTGAGATAAGATTTTATTGCAACTATTATTTAATGATGAGCATAATAATTAAAGGCTCATTTTCAAAACAGTATCGGCTCCAGGATCTGGACGTCCTGTGGCATTTCAGATTGCAAAACATGGCCACTGGTGGATGCCTCCACTCAGGAGTCTCTCTGTCTTTCTTTTGACAATGTACTGTAGACTGTAGCCAGGGCCAGCATGTGCTCAGACTGGTGTTCCCTGGCACACTCTTACAGATGCCATTAGCAGATGGGCTTTGGAAAGGGTGTGGCCAAAAATGGCTATGTAAAGTTAGTGCTCTACCATTTGAGGCACAAGGCCCGTGAGGATGTAAAGTCTTAGAAATTGTGCAGTAAAGACACCTATTTACCTTTATTATGTTTAGCATTTTTAAAAATTTTAATTAATTTAGTACCAGAACACTTTTTGTGGGCATGTGGCACATCTATTAATATTCTGTGCAGCAGTGTTCTATGAGACATCAGTTTGGGAACCATTACCTAGACCTGTGCTTTTCATTCCTAGCTCTATAACTAAATCATCTGGAGGTTTTAAAACATATACCAATGCCAGCCCTCTTCCCTCTTTCTTTTTAATTGGTCTGAAGTGATACCCAGGTATTGGTATTGTTTTTAAAGACTCCTTTCCTTACACTAGTCTAATGTCCAGTTGGAGCTCAGAGCCACTGACCAAGGCCTGCCACTTAACACAACCTAATTATCCTCTTTCTAGTGCAGAGAGCCATAGTGAGTAAGAAAAGAAATTCCCTCCAAAGTTCTGATGTGTCAGAGAAAGAAGTTTTCTCTGGAGTCAGATCTAGATCCTCCAACCGATCTTGAAGTGTTAGCTGATACGTTGACCTGCTGGTTCATGGGCTCACTGCCGATGGTGTTTCCTTCTCCTCATCTGTTTCTGTTTTCAGAGGGACGAGGCAGGCTGCCTGCTCCCCCCAGAACCTTTCCTGAAAACCCATGCCTGGTTCACTGACTTTGTGGATGTAACTAATAGCTCTTCTTCACAAAAACATGATGAGAACCTCTGCTGTACGTAACATTTCCAAGATTTTCTCTACGATTTGTGGTACCCTGGTTTCCATTGAGCTAGCAGCAGCTGGAAGGCCCTGAAATGTCCATCACTGGTGCAGTGTTTCCCTGGGAAATGGAAGTGGGGGAAGAAGTCTGGGAGCTGGAGCCTCAGGAAGCCTTATCTAATATAGATTTTTAGCTCTGAACTTGTACCTTATGTCTGAGCTTTTCTAGAGTTGTACTGGGATAGAAAACACATTTCTCTTTCCTCATTAAATAAGAAAACAATATTTACTGATTAAGCAAGACTAGAAAGAAAAACTGGATGACTTTTAGACTCATTTTATAATATGCTAAACAAATGAGGTTTCTCATTAATCTTTTTTACTTAAGGGTATAGGAGAAAGAGAAAAGGCATCTAATAGGTACTGAGCATCTACAATGTGCCAGGATAAATACAGGTTCTTTCCATATTGTCATCCTATTTAATCTTCACACGACCCCTTGGGGTGGTTCCTCTTATCCCACTTTTATGACTCTGAAAGAGAGGCCAAAGGGGTTAAGGCATTGCCCAGAGCCACACGGGGAGAGTGAGACAGCACTGGGGCTTGAACCCATGTCTAGTGATGGCGATGGCCAAAACAGATCTGGATGAGCTTCCGCCTCTGCAGAGGCCACCACAAGAAATGGAATATGGGACTCCAACCTGAGCTCAGTAGCCTGTTCAGAGCTCAGAGAGCTGCAGGGTTTTCATCCTACCTGCATCTTAACTCTCAGTTTATTTCTAATCATCTCCAAAATAGTATCTGAATCTCATAATCGATCTTCTACTGAGGGCTTTGAAACAGAAGAAGTGTTAATGTTGTGGGGGAAATGCAGCATGTTCTGCTTCCTGGGTTCATATTTCAGTACTCATAAAATACACGCGTGTGAACACAGACTCCTAAAGCAGTCACGACACGAGCTTTGGGCTAGATCTGGGTTCAAATCTTACACTCTATGACTCTGAGAGAGTTACTTTACCTCTTTAGGCCTCAGTCTCTTCATCCATAAAATAAGGTAACAATAATATTATCTCATAGATAATATGAGAGTTGTGAATAGGCAAGATTACAACTCAGGGCTCCTGAATTTAGTTTCCATTAGATGCATTTACCCAAAGACATAAAAGAACAACCTGTTTCACAACTGTCCAGGGCTTGGCATCTGCAAAGCTCAGGCAGATTCACAGTTTTGTGTCATTTATTGATTCATTAAGTCAGTCACTAATTTATTGCTTTAGTTGTTCAACAAATATGTTATTGAGCACCTACTATGGAGTCAGGCATTTTTGTCAGGCACTGAAGATACGGCAATTTCAAGTAGTTTAGAGTTTAGTTAAGGCAAATTTGACTGTATCATTATTTATACCCATTAGAGGTATGCAAAAATGATATTCACAGACTAATTTGTTAATTTGAGTCTACAGAGTTAACATGCATGCAATAGTATTGGATCTAAGTTAATATGTTGCCCGTTATTAATTATAATTACTATTAATTATGGTTAATTTCCAATCAGACTAACTGTGTGGAAAAGCAGAGAGCACCTTCCTCCATTTTGCTGCTCTAAGCTGGCAAACAGCGGACGCTCTGGGGAGCAGCAGTGAAGGGTTTATACTGAGTGAGCTCTCACAAGGCAGACTGCGGGCCCCACTGCAGTCAGGTCTCCAGCCAACCACAGGATACACGTGGGTTCCTGGCATGGAAGCATTTGGTGTTTAACTGTTTTTCCTTATTGACAGTGGATGCCTTTCCGCCGTGTAGACCGAGGTGCCAAGAGGCCGGATCCTCAGCAGGGACTGTGTGTTGTCAGTTTAAGATTTTATTTTTCCCTTGTCTGTTTTACAGCATGTTCTTTTCGGAGCATTCCCTAATCACTTTGATTCACATATGCACTCCATCAATATTAATTTTCTGTGCTGTAGTAACAAGAGAATAAAAACAGAAAGAGGAAACCTTATTTTCCTCTATGAATTGCACAGGACCACACGAAAGAGAAGGACTCAGAGTAGACGAATGGTGCTACAGCCTGTTATTGAAGGCCCAGGTGGCCTTGACTTGTTCCTTGGCCTTCTCCTTTGCTTTTCTCTGGGGGACAAAAAAAATCAGCCTAAACAGATAAGCAGAATGAAGAAATTTTTTAAGAGCAAGATAATTCACAAGATCAGATATTGATAAAGTAAGCTGGGGGTTTTACTTTACCTTTAGAATACCCACTATGCATGGCATCCTACCTCTAGCAGACAGAGGCTCAATTGCCCCCACACCGAAAGCCCTCATTCACTTCCCACGGAGGCCCTGCACTCAGCAGCACGTCCTTCCATGGCGTGGATAAGATCGGGCGCCCACATCTATCTTTCATACAGCCCATGACACTGCAGATTAAAACTACCTGCCCTGATATTTTTTACATTTGATTTTTATTTGGGGGGATGAAAACATCATGCTTTAATCCAATACTTATAGAATACCATGTTTGCCACCAAGAGGTTTCTGTGTCCAAAACATCTGCTGACCCCCACCCGCCATGTCTCCTTCTGACCTTCACAGCTGAGCCCATCTGGATCCTCCTCCTTTCCAGCTGACAGCGAAAGAGCCAACAAAATACCTTTTCCTGTTGCTGGGTGACTGAGAACAATTTGAAAACAAGTCCCATAAAGGCAGCAGCTTCACAGCCTGTCATTGGCTGGCTGGGCTTGCCGTGCAATGCTGACGCATTAGTGCTGGCAGAAGAGTGACAGGAGGGAATAGCTACGCAAATATATTACTGGCCTGATGTTCCACTGGAGAGAAAGACTATTTCAAGGCTGAGTGACAACTATAACATACCCTGTTAGAGGAAAAATAAATCTCCCTGAGTCTACATTCAGGCATCTGAAGTAGATTGCAGAAAATACTGCAAAAGAAAACCACAAAAAAACCAACTCAAGGTTGTCTTATCCTCAAATATCCTGCTTTTTATGGTCTGATGAGCAGTTCTTCCTGTTTAAGACATACGAGGGTATTTCTACATACCTTTCGTAGAATATGTTTTTATACATTTTAAAGTCCAAACTTCTTTGTTCAGGACATAATTTTCAACAACGTCAAGAACTTTTAAAATTTTCTTTGTCTCCTTGTCCCCAGTGTCCCTTCCTTGACCTTCCTCCCTTGACCTTTAAGTCCAAAAATCCAGCAGCCACAGGATGTGGTCAGTGTCAGGGGCTGCACTGGCTGCATTTTATCTCACTTTGTCCACTTAAAATATTTGCATCCTGGTGGGAGGATAAGCATAGTCCCGACTAAACAGCTTTGAGATTTCATCTTTGCAGTCAGAGAGAGCTGTTTGGATACAAGTAACTGCTTTTGCTAACACCGGGTTAACTGTTCACACACAAATCTGCCAACGTGCCTCTAGGAAAGAATGTCCTTCTACTAATTGAATTCTAATGAGGCCAGGAAGTAGATTAGGAATTGAGTTATTCTACTATGAGTTTCAAACACTGGATATAGGGATCTTAGGCCTATTTGATCTGCTTAATTTTCCAGTAGATCCTAATTAATTCACGAAGAAATGACTACCCAGAAGGAATCTGCGGGTTATTGGTTGATCCAGTTACAGAGGGCTTTTCTGGTTATGTATCGGAGACTCCAGTGTTCAAAGATGCTGATCTGATGTGACCCGATGAGACAGTCATTAATGAGGAGTGCCTGGATGAATTTAATTGGCATGTCCCTGGAAATTATTTTTATTTGCCTTGTAATATTTAGATGAGTTTCAGAGCCAAATCAGGGTGACCATCAGTGAGGTCACCCCTGATTTCTACTTAACTGTGGAAATAGAAATGCTTTAAGGAGATAATAGAACATTCTTTTCAATAATGCAATCTTGCCAACATCACTTGGGGAACCACTTCAGCAGAGAAATCACTCATGGGGGTTGCCCAGGGTCTACATGTTATGAAGGGGCCCTTGTGAACATCTCACCTATGCCCCAGGAGATGTGCTGGCCATAAGTGAGGGCTATCTGGAAGTTATGTGCATGTACCCCTCACCTGTGAAGGACAGCTATGCTACTCTCTGCTCGGTACCTCTCTCCCTTCTAGGGAAGGTGGTCCTTCTTCCACTCCAATCACGTTTCCACCTGGGAACCGACATATTCTTCTATGAGCACCTTCTTCATCACGGTTGATCGGTTCAGGGATGGACACATGAACCAAGTTGGACCAATCAGAAAATGTCCCTGAGATTCTCCACACTGGAATTCAGATACATAATTCCTTTCTAGAGGGTGTTGCTGAAAGACGTGAAACCTCAGCTCTGACAGAGGCCACATTTATCCTTTGTGAAGAAAGCCAGTCTGCGGTGAGCACGCCTGGGGGCTCAGTGCTGTACTGTGAGGCTCTTCGCATTGGATCTAAGGTGTAGCTCGGGTGCTTGACAGAGTCACAGCAGCCAGCCCTGCGAGTAGTCAGGTGGCTTGGAGCACAGCAGTTGGCTTTGCAGGAGCCTATTCAGCGGGGCAGGTTTTCCTTTAGTTGCGCGCTACACTCCTGTTTGTAACCCTTCCTGGGAAGACTGTGGGCAAATGTATACTACATAGAGGAAGAAGATTTTACATCTGGGACCTTGCGCCCTCAACCCTGACTTCCCACAAAGAAATTTACCCCTAAGTGAGAGAAAAAGCTAATGTGGAGAAGCGTGATCACAGCCCAGGGCAGACAGGGACATTCCTAACACTGGAACACTTGGACCCTCGGTCTTTCAGGGTGTTGTCAATATAATCAGCTTTTACCCTCACACACAACACCTCAGAGAATCAGAGTAAAGCTGTTTTCAAGGAGATCACTGATGGTTTAAAAGATATTTCAGGCAGAAGCATAAATTTCTCCATGGTTTTAAAGGGAGGGCAATTCTCTTTTGATTCACATTGGAGCAATGTTGTCACAGAAAGCCTCTTACTCTCCTTTCTTTCTTTTCTGAATTCTAAGTCTTTTCTGTTGGTGTTGCAGGGAAGAGTACAAAGTGTTCTTCCTAAAAAGCCAGCTTCAGTGTTTTAGAGAGTTGTTTGACAAACTTAAGTCCAGCGGTGAGGACAGCCACCTGTTCCTGCAGAAATCACAAAGCTTGGTTTTCAAAGAACTCCTTTGTCCCCAGAAAGGTGGGAGGTGGGTTATAATATATGTTAGGAAAATGAACCTAGTAGCAAAAAGAATGGGATCATTCATTCAGCACAAGAATTGTTTGAAATTTACCCTTTGGAGGGAAGAAGTGTTGTTAGACCCCACAAACATATTCCTTGAGGTCGATATTTCAGAATACTGCAGGCTAAGGAAGCACACCTGCCTAAACAATGGGGCTGGATTACTTTACAAACTGTGTAACCTTAAAAACAAAAACAAACAAACAAAAACACTCTCAGCAGAGTATGGTGAAGTCTGAGCTCGTATCAGGGAACTAAGCCAAGATCGTACAAGGGTTCACAGCAGACCATAAGGAGAGAGCCAAGCCAAGGCCAGAAGGATCTAAACAAAGAGTTCCAAATCATTTCAAAAGGGAATGTTACAAATTCAGTGTGCAAACTCAGTTTTGATTTCTTAATTTGTACACTGTAATTAACTAGGCATTTCTCTCTGTGCCTCCATTTTACCATCTGTAAAATAAGAAAAAAATAATAATAGAGTTTTTTTTTTTTTGAGACAGAGTCTCACTGTGTTGCCCGGGCTAGAGTGCTGTGGCGTCAGCCTAGCTCACAGCAACCTCAGACTCCTGGGCTCAAGCGATCCTCCTGCCTCAGCCTCCCGAGTAGCTGGGACTACAGGCA
>CAUYSK010042711.1:0-15318 GCA_963575035.1 Avahi laniger | reverse complement strand
ATATCTCTGTTTAACCCCTCTGTTTAAATGATAAACTTACCTTAGAATTTAGAAATTAACCTTTGAAAGACTTTGTAACCATTTGCTCATGTAAATAGAATTAGTTAAAGAATCTGTAGAAGGCTTCTGTAAAAGCCTTTTGAAAATCTGTTAACTTGAGAAAAACTACCTATTGTTATGTAAATCTGTTACCCCTGACAAATTATTCACTGTTTTCTATAAGTTACCATGTAAGACCTCATTGGGGGCTTTTTGAGACCCACGGAGACTCAAAGCCCCCTGAGCTCCTGCTTTACCTATAATCTTTATAAACTTTATAAAACTATATCTTTGTCTCAGTGTATTCTTTTATTTTTTCCATTTTCCATTTTTCCCTATTATTTTCTTATCCCTTGCAACTCTACCAAAGGGACCTGGTTTTTTGCGGGGAGCACTGACCACGTTCCCGCAAGTAATTGTTAAAGAAAATTGTTCATCTGTCAGATTATACGTGTAAAGCAATAAAGCACATTTTCAGACTGTATATGTAATGCAAGCAAGGTTAAAAACTGGTTTCTGTTGTTTCACTTCTACTAATAAATAGGTTGAGAAAACTGGTCTAAAGGGACAGTCTTTATAGTTTATATTTAAAGAACAGCCCTTACGTCCCTATCGAAATGAGAAACAGGTCTTATAGAAAATTCCATACAAAGTTTTGAGCTCTAACATGCCACGACTTGATAGACTAGGGCATCTGAATATCTAGTTCCTAACTCCAAGGAACAAATGTTAGAAGAGAGAATTGATGAATACTTGACTTAAACTAATTCCTTGAATAACTAGCCACGCATTTTATGTCATCTATCATTATAGTTTCTTAGCACTTAGAAATATGAGCTCTGAATAAAAATGCAGAGAACCACCTGTCTGCATGGCAGCATTCCAAGAATCTACAGCCTAATTTATGCTTACCACTAGCAGGAAATGTAGGCGGCCACCTTCTATTTGCCATTCTCAGATCCATTTTTCGAAGGAAGAGTATCGCAAAGAAACTATGTTAAGTCTGATGTAACGGACTGCACTCTTGCACATGGCAACTTAGAATTAGGTGTTAGGATCTGAGGAGGCATGTAGGATCTGTGGGGATGCAAGTGAAGTAGATTCATAATATATTATTTCCAACTTTTCTTTAAGCCGTTTGATTTTGGAGTCTAACACAGTGTGAGTTTGTTAGTGACCAGGGAAGACAAGAGTGAAGCAGGCTGAGAGTATTAAGTTTCTGTCTAGAATAGTTAAGTACTATGATAATAATTTCTTTTTTGTTCAGTTGGTAGGTTTTAGTGTGTGTGTGTGTGTGTGTGTGTGTGTTTTAAAGCAATGAAGTTTTTATTTCTTGTTTTTTTTTTTTTAATTTCAGCATATTACAGGGGTACAAATGTTTAGGTTACATATATTGCCTTTGCCCCACCTGAGTCAGAGCTTAAGTGTGTCCATCCCCCTTATGGTGTGTGGTTTTTTTTTAAGTTGATAAATTTTTGGCTTAAAACATTTAATCCATTCTTTACTCTTAATAGATGTATATGGTACATAAGATATTGGAGTAATTGGCTGGGTGACGTGGCTCATGCTTGCAATCCCAGCATTTTGGGAGGCTGAGACAGGAGGATTACTTGAGCTCAGGAGTTTAAGGCCAGCCTGGGCAACATAGTGAGATCTCATCTGTATAAAAATTAGAAAAATTAGCCAGGCATGGTGGTGTGTGCCCATAGCCCTAGATAATTGGGCGGCTGAGATGGGAGCATTGCTTGAGCCCAGGAGTGTAAGACTGCAATGAAGAACTATGATTATGCCACGGTGCTCCAGCCTGGGTGACAGAGTAAGACCCTGTCTCTAAAAGAAAAGAAAAAAAAAGATATTGGAATAATCATCCAAACTCTTTTGTTCACATTATCTTTTTAGGTATTACTAAATGCCAAATATCTGCTTTTTGTTTTCTGGTTCATTTCTGAAAGTCTTGCACATTTAAAATTTTTTAAGGTATGATGTAATTTTAATGTGGCATTTAAAAATTCACTATCAGACCTTTCATTGAGGCCAACTACCAATTCAATATGGTGTTTCTGTGGGCTCAATTAGCAAGCAGTGCTGTAGAAATGATGACGTTTCATTACTCTGATACTTTTATGCAAAAACACAAACTGAAATATTTTCTTCTTCCAAGTGATTTTTGTGTTAGAGATCTACCTTTAACTAATTCTAAATAATCTTTGGCCATGCAAAGACAGGACTTTAATTTTTATGAAATATCTACAAAGTACCTTGCAAAATAGTATCAGGAGAACAAGATCTACCTCACATCTCTAACTCATAACATCTTCTTTAATGTAGGTATTCTCAGTTCTTAATTGTTTTTTTCTTCTCCCTATTTATAATGAGGATCAATTAATTCTTTTTTGGCTATTCTTATTTAGTATCAAGTAAGGGGGAATGTAGCTGGTCAGTCATTCAAAGTTTTCTTACCTTGTGACTCAGCAGTGTCTAGTAATAAAGGGTCATATTTCATGTAATTTTTGAAATATTTACTGAATACATGAATTCTGAATCAAAATGGCAGTTTTTTAGGACTAGAAATTGACACATGTCTTATAGCATACAGGTACAACATACCCATAAAAAAAAAAAAAACCCTGTTAAAAGCTGCAGTTCCATATCCTTGAATGCATAGCCAAATTCATTTTAGCAACCCATTCCTAGCAGAGAGTACAGGAATTTACGAAGGAAACGTTACCATTTGTTGTTTAACACACGCTTTCATGGTAAGAGCATTGTTTTTAGGAGGGTGAATTGATGTTAAATATTGAAACCTTCAATTTGTGGTATTTGTGATTTTCAAATCCACATATTTCTGTATGTGACTTCAGTGCAATACTAACTGAGGACTTTGATATTTCTTTTCAAAAGATATTGGAGGCCTTAATCAAGAGGATCCTTGAAACCTGGCCACGTGACAGAGGGGGGACATTTCTCTACTCCCCAGAGGTGAGAACTTTTCATGTTGTTTGATGGAATGGGATGATCTTTCCTTTTAGTGTTGATGTGATCGTATTTCATAACACCAACTGGCAGCAAAAGATAGCAATAAAGAAAAACAGAAAGCCAAACCTTGGATTATAAATGTTTCTGTGGCAGTGACCCTTTGTGACTTTTAAAATAGAATTTAAGACCCCTTTTTGTCATTCTCCATACTTTCAATCTTGGCAGATAGGTCTGCCCCTAGAGTCAAGGTGTTTTATCTGACAAAGCATTTTAATTATGCGTTTGTGAGCCAAGTCTATCCTAAAACAGCATAGTAGAAGTGGCCTAAATTACCTGTTGCTGGAGGTATTCTTATAAAATAAATGGTTTTTCTTATATAATCTTAGAATATATCCATTTCAGAATACATATATTAAAGGTATCCAAAATATGCATGCATACATGTTTGTGTCTAACATGTGATTTATCAATTTATTTGAATTTTTCTCCATTAAAGGTAGCAGAATAAAAATTATGTTTATATTTGAAAATATTAAATTTCTGAAGAGCTACATTATTCACAAAAACTAAAACTGTACTTTTTTAATCATTAGAAATAAGTATTTTGTGGAGAAATACATATTTTTAAAACTGCATGCTTTTATAACATTAATTTTTTAAGATAATGGGAACTAGATGCAACGTACAAAACTTTTTCATTCCCAAGAGCACAGGAATTTCTGATAAAAGTAACTTGTCCTTCAATTGAGCCACAATTCATTAATAATTGTTCATGTGAAAAAACTATATGGAACACCAAGATAAACAAGGCATCGTATTTGGTAAAGTAGCTCATGTTGAAATTGTAGTTAATCTTGTGAAAATAATAAGTAATGTTTTTTGAGAACTGACAAAATATCACATATTTCCATTTCTCTCTTTCTCCCAAAATGGAAATATCTTTATTGATTTTTTCCCTGATAACAAAACAAATATATGTCTATAATTTAAAAATTTCAGGCAATATTGCTGTGTTTGGTAGTGAGGGAACCTCACTCCTTCTTGAACCTTCCTCCCTGCCTACTCTCTCCCTCCATCCGCCCTAATTTGGTGTATGTGTATCCATGTATGTGTGAAAGTGTGCTTGTACATGTGTGTGCTTGTATTTGTAGCACCTGGCATGTGGTTCAGTGCCTGGTACATGGTAAGCACTTAATAGATGTAAGCTAAATTATAATTCATATGTGACTCAACTGCATATTCGGTCTTAGAACTTTTTTTGTAATTTATGCCGTTTACTCTGTAATATGACAGGGATTTTTGACACATAAAATCACATGGATGTCTTTTATGTGTTTTGATGAATATTTTGCATTCATTTTATTGTCATATCTTAATTTGTTTAACCAGGCCCCACTTAATAGGCATTTCAATGGTTTAAAAATACTTTTGCAATAATGACATTGTTACAATAAACATGGTTTACAAAAATATTGAACTGGTTTACATTACCACAAGTAATATATACAAGAAAAACTACTTCCTTATACTCTCATCAATACTTGGCATTACTAGTACTTTTGAATCTTTGCTACTCTGATGAATGACAGATGATATCTCATGGCTGAATTAATTGGTATTTCTGTTGATCATTTTTGATATTATTTTTGGTCATTGCTTTTCTTTGGGATTACTTTTCCATGTTGTGTTACCTTTTTCTTTCCATGAAATGGTTTGAATGTTATTGGTATGTGCTATTTTTTTATGTGCTATAAATATTAATTTCATTTCTCTCACATAGGTTGCAAATATTTTTCTTCAACGTATCATTTGTCTTTTGATTTCGTACATTATGTGGTATATTCTTCCATACAGATATGTAGTCAACTATCCTTATTTTTCTTTATGCTTTATAACCTTTTGGTGTTAAGTTAGAAAGCTTCCTACTTCAAGATTTAGATAATACTTGCTCTTACAGTTTTCCAACTAGTTTTACAGCTTTATTTTTTATGCTTACATCTAACCTATCTGTTCCATCTGAATTATGTTCATGCATTTATTCTTTCAGGTAACCTGAACATTTTAGGGTTCTTTTTTTTTTGGTCAAAATGAATAATATGCATGGATTAATTTAGAGATAATTAGACTCTTAATAATTTTGAATCTTCCTAACCATAATAGGAATATGGTATGCCTTCTCATGCATCTAAGTTTTCCTTTTATATCTTTCTACATAGCTTTCTAATTCTTTGTGTGGTTCTCAAAAATTTCTCAAATCGTAGAATGTCTTTGCTGATATCTCTGCCAAAACTCTTGGAAAGATTGACTTTGGTCACTTTCCTCCCCTCTGAACAAATAGTCATGGTCAAGGAAAGGTAGCATTCTATTAGGCTAGACCGAATGCGGCCCTGCAATAAGGCCAGAAAGGGGGAGAGTGCAGAGGTTGGTGGTACAACCAGTGCAAATCGTGGGAGGAGCAGGAACACCGTGGCTGGGGTTAAAGCAGAGTTCTAAAAGAAAACATGGACTACTACTCAACCATAAAAAACAATGGTGAACTAGCACCATTGGTATTACCCTGGATGGAGCTAGAGCCCATTCTCCAAAGTGAAGTATCACAAGAATGGAAAAACAAACACCACGTGTACTCACCATCAAATTGGTACTAACTGATCAACATTTAGGTGTACACATGGAAGTTATATTCACTGGGTGCTGGGCAGGTGGGAGGGAGGTGGAGGGGATGGGTAAATTCATAACTAATGGGTGTGGAGCACCCTGCCTGGGGGATGGGCACACTTGTAGCTCTGGCTTGGGTGATGCAAAGGCAATGTATATAACCAAAACGTTTGTACCCTCATAATATTCTAAAATTTAAAAAAATAAAATACAATAAAATAAATTTTTTCAAAAAAATAAAAAAAAAGACATGCTACGTATACTTTTGGTAAAGTTTCAAAAACCAAGAGAACTTTATTTACACGAAAGTTGTCTTTCTTTCCCTAAACTATGATTAATCTAAAACACTAGCTCATCCCCATCTTTACACTTTAAACAAGACACCACCCCTCCCTTCTCTCCACTTTGGTATTTATCACTTCTGCCTCCACAATTTCATCACAAATTAGCAAATTGGAACGAAGAAACCTAGAATGTCATAACAAATTAATGTCTTCACAAAGTTTTATATCAAACTGAGAGTATTTTAGAAAAGGCTTCTCTATTTTTATCTCTATTTAATGTTAATTTTTGCTTTTTTTAAAAACTTGGCTTGGAATACACAAAAGAAAGCTTGTCAGATTTTTTATCTTGTTCTGGGACAAGATCTCTTCTTTTGTTTTACTCTTTGTTACATGATATGGCTCTGGAAGTTTTCTTGGGGCCACATTTTGAAAATAGGATGCAAATCTATTATAATTTGGGGGTTATAAATATGTGTCCAGAGACTTAGGATAAGAGGTAAAAATTAAATCAATATTTTCATTTCCATCTTGAATCAGACATAGCGATGAAGAGAACAAATGATCTGATGGTTACAGTGCCAAACTGGGTAATTATTAATGATTAATTGCTTCTTCATGAAAATCAAAATGATGAATGTTAATCTATAAATTGATTTCTACAGATCTGCAGTGATATATGGATTCTTCTGAATCATATCTGAGATATTTTGCTTGTGTTTAACAATAAAACAGGAACTGAAGTAGCAGTTTACAGAAGAAAACTATTAAATAACATAGATTGATTTATAAGGCTACCTGTTTATATACTTTAAGGGATATGGACTGATGAAAATTTAATTTAATCTCTACATTTATAAGCTATAAAAGAATATGTTACTTAGTTGTGTGTGTGTTTTAAGGTGTGCCCCCTCAAACTACAGAAGAGATTTAAGAAATACTCTACCCTAAGAAAAAGGGTATGTTACAAAATATTGAGAAATCAATAAAGTTATTCCCTAAAAATACAATTATTATAGGATGTCCAATATTTGGAAATAGCACTCTGGATATAATTTTATGATAACAGATTGATTATTTAACAAAGTTAAAAGAACAAATAATAATAGCAAGTAATGTTATATGTGAATAGACTGGGAAATTTTTGGTTTAGCTTCTCAAGAAAATACCACAGTTAAAGTTACAGGCATTGTATATTGTAATTAAGTACAAAAATACTGGTTTGGTTTTTGGAAAACTCTTCCTGCCACTTCCAATTTTTGTCATTAATTTTAATTATTCCTCTAATCTCACAAATTTACTCTTCTGTAATGTCCATTTTTTTTATTCAGCTTTTACTATTTAAAAAAGCAATCATATATTCATATATCAAGATACAATACCTACTGAATGCCTCTACATATATTTATATTTCCAGTTTCTTCTCCTTATTATATAATCTCTGACTCCCTGGTCTCAGCTCTAATTTAGAGCTCTTTAGAGCTCCATGGGTCAGAATTGCTCACACCTTCACTTTAGCCTGCTCGTGTACATGTTCCAGGATAAAGGTTCTCTGTGGCTTATCCATCAGTACGAACCCATTTGCTTTCTGATTTCCAGATAGTTGTAGGAAGCTGCTGTATGTTGATGACACACTCATTCTTGTTTTCAGCACTGTCCATAGATTTATTCTTTTTGATGTATCTTTACTGTCATTGAAATGGGATCATGTAAAAGAGGTGACATACACCTGGGTGTTCAACTGACCATTTTGAACCAAAAGTCTAATTCCTTTTAACAATAAGGAGTAGAAAAAAACCATACTACATTCAGAAATACCTTTTATTTAAATTTATATTGTTTTTTCTGTCATTTACTGAGAGCTTTATGATGAACCACATTCAGTGATAAGCGCTTTATATACATTCTCTCATTTAATCTTCATGTCATCCTCAGAGGTAGGCATTACCATCTCCCTCTTATAGAGAAGGAAACTGAAGTTCAAAAAAGCTAAATAATTTGCCCAAATCATACAGCTAGTAAATGATGGATTTACTAACCAACCCTACAGTTCATTGTTGTCAGAAACATACTCTAATCACTTTACTTATTGCCTCCCTATTCTCTTTCTAATTTAATGTCATCATTATCCATTTAGCCTTATATCTAGTATGTTTATCTGCAAACAATTATTATTATTGCCTATTATGGGCTCAGTACTTTTCTAGATGTTATGTTTATAAAGATAAATAAGACAGGCTCTGTAAACTTCCTTATTCCTGAGGAGCTCCTGGTTCAAAAGAAGGTTGACAAGTAAAATTGTTAAATCACAGTACAGCAAACGCAATACAGACAGTCCTGTGGGAACCCAGAAATTGAATACATATGACAGATTAGCTCATCAATATTCCCTATTCAGTAGAAAGTAAATATATTTAAATTTTAAAATTTTTACATTATTTCACACACAGTACAGAGAAAACATTTTTTTAAAATTTGAAATGTGTAGAATCTAAGAAAATGCTGAACCACCAGACCTGGTGAAAACAAGGGGCAATGAGACCCAATCACAGTCATCACCATTCCAGTCACACATAATTTCATTACAGAGAAGTGGTGCTAAAGGCAAACAAGTCAAACCAGTTGGAGTATATGGGGGATAATTATGTGCTTTTCTCTTATTTTTATTATAGAAAAATACTTCTCTAGATCATGAAGAAACAATTTGACACTTTTTATTATAGTATCAAATCAAGGTGTTAGCTTCCTTACTATTTTTCTGAATCTGAATATTACTATATTAAAAAATGATAACTCCTGAAAATTTTCTCCTAGTTTCACATTTTATGTATCCAACCTTAATAGTTTCTTAACATTATAGTAGCTTAAGACTGTTAGAGTCTGTTTCAGACTTAGATATCCTGAGAGTACATGTCATGTTGACTTATTTTCGGACCCAAGGAAAGTTCTTTTTAGATCCAGGGATGTTTTTAAAACATCAAATATCACAGACATATGTTCTTTCTATGCTACCATAGCGAGCATTATGCTCTCTTTATAGCTTCTTCCTTCAGAAACAATCTGTATGACTTTCTAGCAAGCGCATTTGAAGTCAGAGAACTTGATGCTATTATAGCTGAGAAGGAGGCTTCAATGGCTTTTCAACAGGGAACTTTACAACATATGAAAACATAAACGAAGATTAATTCTTCGTGTGTGAAGCTGACAGAGGATTAGGTTTTTTTCATAAGGCCACCAGGCTTGAGAGGTAACTTAAAAAACAAAAAAACAAGCAAAAAAAAACCCTGGAGCCCTGATATCAGTGTCAAGTGATAGGAATGGTTGATAAATTAGATAGTATGAGAAAGCTTGGATCTCTGGAATTTTCTTATTTTACCAAAAGAAAATGAACCAATCTCTTAATGGTATACAACTATTATAATGCTAATGGTCTCAGAAAATAGTTTAAGAATTATATCTAATGATATTCATGGCCTGGGATTATTTTGTTTGTGGCACTTTGGTTGAGTTTAACACTTAATTCACAAGACATGCATGGAATCCTGCCTCTTTGGCAAAATTCACTGTAAAGTTTACAGATAGCAGAATGTCTTTTGTAACTGACAGAGACCAAAGAACAGAGATAAAGATCCTATGATCAGCGAGCTCCTGAACTCTTTTAGAGGTCTTGATATGATCACCAAATATTAGAAACAAAACAAAAACTCAAATCATCTCTGTTCTTGTTGGCTGATGAAGAAAAACTGTTTGGAAAGGAATTTGATAAATGTAATAGTAAAACATGTGTAATATCAATCATTTCTATATTATTGATTTTTCTGAGAAATTAGATGATTTTAATATTTCCGATTGAATTACTTGGTTATGCAGGTCTATGTTTGACAAAGCATGAGTAAATAACGGGATGTGTGGTTAGGAGGCCTGAACCTCATGCCATGTGCTTGTTTGCATGGCATAAAGTGAAACTAACTGGCCCCGTTCACCTAAGAAATTATGTGTGTGGTAATTTAAGGAAACCACACAGTGTAACAAAAGGATGTTGGAAGGGGTTAGAAAGCAAAATTAATTTATAACCATGCCAGCTTTACACTGTTGATGAAATACCACCACCTGATGCTATCATAGCACATACTTTCAATATTTCAACAAAGCAACACCCCTTAGTGACTAGTTTCTGATGTAGAGAACCATTTTTTCCATGCTTTTCCCTTTTTTTACTCTGCATTGTCTTCCAGAGTGATTTTTTTTACACACTCTTGCCTTCAGTGATCACCTAGGTTCTAATACTTCAAGATCTATACTCCCAATCTAGCTTCTCACTCCAGTGATGTCCTGCCTGCTGTGTATCAGTACTCGGATGTCCATGCAACCTCAGACACATCCCAAACTACACTCATCTTCTCAGTCTTCTCCTTCCTTCTCAACTCCAAATCCTCTCCAAATCCACTCCTCTTCCTGTGCTCCTGATCTCAGTAAATGGCACCACTGTCCACCCATGAATCAATTGTGGAACCTGATCATCATCCTTAATTCCTCCCTCTTTCCTGTACCCAATGGACCACAAAGACCAGTCAGTTCCATCACCTGTCTCTCAAAACTGTCTACTTCTCTCCAGTCTCAATGCCATTATAATAATTCAGGCCCTCATCCAGTCTCCTGGATCACTGTAGCAGTTTTCTATTTATCAAAAATAACATTTATGTGTACTTTTTAAGAATGTTCATACAATGAGGCAATTATTTTTATGCTATATGGTTACACAAAAGGAAACTGTATCCTATGCCTTGGTTATAAATGTAGGTTTGGTTTTAGTCTTTAGCTGTGAATGAGTAATTTAGGCATTAAAAAAACCTATCCTGAGGCCGAGGCGGGCGCATCATTTGAGCTCAGGAGTTTGAGACCAGCCTGAGCAAGAGCGAGACCCTGTCTCTACCAAAAATGGAAAGAAAAATTAATTGGACAACTAAAAATATATAGAAAAAATTAGCCGGGCATGGTGGTGCATACCTGTAGTCCCAGCTACTCGGGAGGCTGAGGCTGGAGGATCACTTGAGCTCAGGTGTTTGAGGTTGCTGTGAGCTAGGCTGATGCCATGGCACTCACTCTAGCCCGGACAACAAAAGCAAAACTCTGTCTCAAAAAAAAAAAAAAACAACCCTATCCTGGCATATGGCTAAACCTCTATATGCACAATGTATACACATTACCCATCAGTGATTACACCTCTGAACTGTGGAGTGAGTTTATTGATGTTTCCCAAAATATGACATTTGAGAGCTTTGATTTTAATTCAGGCTCTATTCCAACATTAGACTGCTTTAATAGCTGAAGAACCATTTTTAGCCTATTAAAAAAATGCTAGCCAAGAGAGAATTATGTAGGACACCCACTGTGTGTGGGCATGTGTGTGTGTGTGTTTTAAGGAATAGTGTGTCTACCCAAGTCAACGGTCAAATAATTCCCAAGAAGCACTTTTTATTGGAAGAGATAGAAAATAACATTACAGATTTTTAGCGTAGAATTTTTATTTCCACAAAAGAAAATATCACTTTTCTAAATGTGATTATTATTTTCCCATATTGAAAAATAAAGATATTCAGAATTGTGTACTTGTATCTCAAATAGCATGCTCCCACCGCTCAAATACATCTGTGTTGTTCAGCACCTTCTATAATGTGCTGCATGTCTGGACTCTCAATTTGCCTCATTTGAGTTAACATACTTTTATTCATTATGTACATATATGTGTGTGTGTGTGTGTGTGTGTATATATATATATATATATATGATAAATACTCTAAGGAGATATAAAGATGAATCAGACATGGCTCCCACTCCAGAGAACGCTAAAGTAAAAATTGATTAAAAGTGAGAATAAGATAGCAGCATGCTCTCCTAATCCATAGGAAAGATTTCAGACCACTTTTGTTGATTGATTTCATTTAGCACCAAAATGAGAATATAGTTATTATTTTTTACCTCTGTAAATCTGACCATAAGTCAAAAGAACAGCTATTGCTTTCAAAGCATCAGTCATATAGCTTTACATTATTTTAAAAACCAAAAGTTGGTTTAGTCTGTTCAGCCAAATACTTGATAAGTTTAATTAGTAAAAATGAATAATCACTTTAACTGGTTATTTGTTATAGTTTTTAATAAAATAATTGATTTGATATTTTGTTTATTGTTAAATTTGTCTTTAGATTATAATCATATATTTTTCTCTTTCTAGGCATAGTCTAGTTTAAATATATATTAAAAAAAACAAATAGCAAAATACCCCACGATGCTTTAAATCTAGGTGTTCAAATATATGCCAGTAGGTCCATCAACAGAAACATGATACTCATTTGCAGAGGAGAAAAATGGTAGCTCTTCGTAATTTCAAACAAAAACAAAGAATTTTGAAGTTTATGTGTGAAAGACAGAGAGAAAGTTCTAATGTTCACTATGATAGTCCCTATGTCCTATGTTTCATCACAAATCACCCTCCAACAATGAGTTTATGAATGAAAAAACTATATCTTCTCACTAAAAAATGTAAAAAAATATTTGGAGACCACAAATATAGTTATTCCAAGCTGAGACTATATCATAATTTTGTTTCTTTGTGTATAGATTGTTTAGAACAATGATGCTACTCAGACTGCTTTCTAAAATCATATTTTCTTATTACTTGAAGATAATATATATAATGTGTTGAAAAGTCAACCATAACCTTAATTATTAATGTTTAACTGTAGAATAGAAATGTTATGAATTATACAAAAACACTCTATTCCACACACACATATATGGATATGGATATGTACACACACACACACACACACACACGAAAGACAGGGTAAATACATATATATATTTTCGTATATATGTAGAGAGAGAAAGTAAATACCTCTCCAATCAGATTCGCCAACTTTTTCACTTAAAGGAGAACACTGCACGTTAGCATTTTAAATAAAATAAACATATAAAGATACACTTTATATTTACAGTGTATATTTATATGTTTTATTTTAATATATTCTATTTATATATGCAGTTATTTAATAACTTTATTAAAATAAGCAAAGTAGTATTTCAGTCTTAAAAAGATTGGTTATCTGATGCATTGCCTAATTAAAGACTAAGATTTTGGCATAATTTGGAATAATTTTTGTGACTAGCTTGGTGCTGTATGTGGGTGAGGAGTGCCAAGGGTGGGGTTGCGCTACTTTCATTTAAGAAGCTCTATGAAAGTACCTCCTGCTGACTAGGCAGTGTTCTAAGTACTTCACAAAAATCAGCTCAGATAACCATCGTGATGAGCCTATTTGGCCTGTACTAGTAGATGCCCGATTTTCAGATGAGGAAGTTAAGTAGCTTACCCAGGGTCAGAGAGCTAAGTGGCAGAGTTAGGATTCAAAAGGACTCCAGAGTTCACTTGTGAGTTTGAAAAGGACTAGGAGCCAAATCTCAGCAGGTTTCATTTATTAATTGGAAATCAAGGGCATGGGGAAAGATTACTGAACTCTTGGAAGTTTGGTTGCAGGCCGCTTAGGGCCCTAGAGTCTCAGCTTCCAGTTGTCACTGTGTGTGTTATTTCAGAGTTGCAGTCACGTCTTACCTGCCTCCTCCTGGGGCCCTGTCTGCAGAACACTAAAACAGCTGGCAGTAGAGGGAAAGTCAGCATCAAACAGCACCCTTTTCTCTACCTGACAAAGAAATGACCCTTTTGTTATTTTCCACTGACTCTACAGCTGCCTTGGTGTTAGGTTAGCCATGGTTACAGACTGGTTTTTGTGGTAAGCATGACTCTTGTAATCCTCTGAAGCCTCTGCCAGGACTCTACGTTGCCCCCATTAACGGTGTAAATTTGTGAGTATATCTAGCTACAGATCTTCACGGAGTGGAGCTTGAGCTGGCTTCTTCAGCAAGAGATTGACGACAGCCCTTTATTACTATAGGAATAGTAATTGCCTTCTAGAACTCAAGTTTAAAAAAAGACTTAATTTCTGTTTGGGTAGTGACAATGAATTTTAGATACTTCTTCACAAGCTCAGGGAAAATACAATAGACTTTTCTGGCTAATTTCTGAGGGCTTATTGTGCTACAAGAGAAAACAGAGTTTGAAAGGACAATAATTATGTTTTAGTATGTAACTTTCCTTTTTCACTTTACCACTGAACCTTGAATAATAATACGCTAGCAGTTGTTTGGATTTAAGTTACTCCTGCCTCTTGAATTACCGTGCAAACACCCTGAGATCACCATATGTGTCGTTGTAGAAAGTGAAGAGCCTTAAAAATTGCCTCTGAAATTTTATTTTCTTATATTATAATTTAAATTTAGTAATTTCCCTCAAGAGTAATAGAAAAGTTCTTCCAAAATAAATAAAACTTGTGAACTAAGTATTTTCCCCCCACACTACATTCAGGCAGGAGCTGACATTCACTGAGTGTAGAGTGTGCCAGACATTTTACCTTAAACTCTACACCCAATGCATGTGGCGAATATTAATTCCCTTCATTTTATTAATGAGTAAGTTGAATCTCAGAGACATTAGGTAAATAATCCAAGGCTACATAGGTCCTATGTGGGATCCAAACTGGGGTTATTCTGACCTCAACAATTGTGCTCTGTTCACCATAATACTAAATATAAACTTTACTTTTTGTCTTGGTCAGTTTCACCTTTAAATTAATCATCAGCATCAACAATGCACTTTAAAAGGGGAGGATTATTTCGAGAGAGAGAGCCACTCCTTTTGTTGGAGGTATAGAAACTATGCTGAATGTCATGTGTAATTTACCTTTGCAAGTGCAATGGTTTAAACTAAGAAAAACTAGTGTGCTTCGTTGAATATCTCTTCATAAACAATTAAAATGCAGATTAAAGTCCAAATGTGACATGTGAGCCTTTATGTCTTGAGCCCACAAAGGTCATCGACTGCCTGTGGACTCAATGCACAAAGTACAGTTGCGGGCACCTCAGAGCCCTCTTCTGAACGGCTGGGAGGGATTTCACAGGAATCGGCAGGTGAGCGGCATCAAAGGGTACAGCTCACACAGTGCCCTTTGCCCTCGGTTCAAGGCAGAGATTCAGAGGAGCTGTCAACAGAAAGAAACCATTGTACGAGAGAATTGCTTAAAATACTTCAGTTGCTCTCCATGCATAGTGGCGGCACTGTTTGTGGTTTGGGAAGCTATAGTGACAGTTTGAAGCTGTTGTACCAATTCTGAGCGTGTGTGTGTGTGTGTGTATCTGTAATGTGGTATGCTTTCTTATCTTCAAGAGCAGATGTTTAAACAGTTGAATTATGCTGACAAAAATGGAACCTGTAAGGAAAACACAAATTTTGACATTTCCTCATTTTGTAGATTGT
>CAUYSK010042708.1:0-22793 GCA_963575035.1 Avahi laniger | reverse complement strand
CCCGTCTCTACCAAAAATAGAAAGAAATTAATTGGACAGCTAAAAATATATAGAAAAAATTAGCCGGGCATGGTGGCGCATGTCTGTAGTCCCAGCTACTAAGGAGGCTGAGGCAGTAGGATTGCTTGAGCCCAGGAGTTTGAGGTTGCTGTGAGCTAGGCTGACTCCAGGGCACTCTGGCCCGGGCAACAGAGCAAGACTCTGTGTCAAAAAAAAAAAAAAAAAAAAAATCATAAAATGGTTCAAAAAGAATTCATATCAATTTATTCATGATCCATTCACAATACGTTTAAATTAATTCGGTTTCAAGCCCTACTTACTAAAAAGTACCTCTAAATGAATAATTAACTCCCTCTTCTACAAAATGTTATTTTAAAAATACCCTTAGAATTAAAATGCTGAATAGTATGAATTAATAGCATAACACAGTATGAAATATTTTTATACTTTCTATGGAATCTTCAAATTCCATAACAAGATGTGTAAAACAAGCAAAAAATGCCTACTCAATACCATTGTAATATAACTCAAAAACAAAATATATAAAAATTAACTATTATTACAAGCAAAAGGGTACTGTAATTTATATTAAATGTGATGTCTAACAGTTGTAAATCCCATGTAAAAATGACAATAATGTTTTCTAATAATAAACAACTAACCTATACAACTATAAAGCCATTATACTTTAATGCTTTAACATTAACATGATCACCTTTACCATTTCAGAATAAAATAAATTAATTCAACCCAAAGCGTATACTTACTAGCCTTCAATTAGCCATGTACATTTAGTTTTATACTTATAGTTAATTGGACCATCTGTTAAATATCCAGAAGGTTCTGTTAACCTAGAAAACAAAATCATGAAAATAATTACCTTAAAGTAACTTTAAGAAATACAGTAGCATAAGAAAATTTAAAAGTCATTAAAAAAAAGCAATGGGACATAGCAATTGCCAAAAAGAGAATTTATTTACAACTTATGAAAATTTCAAATTGCTGTATTTTTATCTACATCTCAAAGGATATCTATTTTGGATTTCTTTAAACCTTGTTATATCATGGCTGTTTCAATTTACGCAGTAGAAAAAGACACTGAAAGATTGAACATTGTATTGATGGGTTCAATATTGATGCAAAATAGATTAAGTTAAACATCATCTGCACAAAAATTAGGCTGAGGCAAAAGAAAGAAGATTGAATGCACTTTGGAAGATGCAGATCTATGGAATAGAGAAGCAGTATATGTATGTTCTACTTTGGGGAGTCACCTTGCTAGCTATATTCGATTTGCATGCACCAGGATTGCTAAGGTAGCTGTCACCAGACTTTACAGAGTTCTGCTACCTGTATTTATTATCATTTTTTCTTATCTATTTTATATCTAGTCTAAGAACTTAATCAATCTTTAAAATAGGGTAAATCAAAAGGCTTTATGTCTTCTATTTTATACATAAAAAAGGAAAAGATAATTAGAAAAACTTCAGAATTTTAAAATATTTAAAACAAAAATCTCAGTTCTACATCATTTTGTTCTCCTTACCTCCAGCTCAATTATTTTATCAACAAAAGACTATATTTTAAATAATTAAAATATCTTCCCACTCAGCATTTGTATACTGTATTTATATATGCATACACATGTCACAGACAATTGGTCTTTATGTATTCACATTAACATACACACACATACACACACAGATATCAGGGTCATTAACTACTTTTAGATAAAATTAAATTTTCCTCATAGTATAGAGCCTTAAAAACATTAGGAGAAAAAATATTTCATTTAACCTAAATCAGGGTTGACAGAAAGGTCAGTCAATGTTACATGCAACATGTTCATAATCCTTGAAAATTACTTTGGGTAATAAAGGGACTAATTCATGCTCAAAAAAACTTTTGGAAGAGGAGCGGATGGCCAACTAGCAACATTGCTTTTCAGATTGTCTGTGCAAGAAAAGAGAATATTGGACTGAGGAAAGCAGAGAGCAGTTATAGCTCAGGTGTGGATCACAGGGAGAGACAACAGAGACGTCTGGAGACCCAACCAAGAAAAACTGCAAAGTTGAGAAAGAAGATAGAGAAGAGAAGACAGCGGTGCAGGCCAAACCCAGAGAGGCTGGAGCCCAGTGAAAGGGTAAGAGGGGCTTCCCCTGCCCCACATAGGTGCCTTCAGTGAGCATCAGTACATAAAACATTTTGGAGGCCTTCTACCTTCCAGGAGCCCAGGCACAGTGGCTAAATAGGAATAATGAGGTAAACCAGTGATCCACAGGAGTTCAGTTGTTCAAAAGGGACCCTTTTCAGGAGAGTGCCGTGAGAGATGGGAGAGCTGGCTATCTTACACCTAGACACTTCCTCCTCTGGACCCCCTCCAATCTTGGCATTAGAAAGAGTAATTTTAGCTGGTAGCTATGGCCCCTCCTCACCCCTCTCCCCCACACTGCAACCTCAAGAACATTCTGAACCAAGTAGCACACGAACAAGCTGCATCTCCACAACAGATTAGTATTCCCAGCCAAGCCCACCACTGAGAGCAGGGCAGCCACAATTTGCAAGTTTGCTGCCCACAGATGTGTCTCAGGATGGTACACTGGCGGCTTAGACAGGCAGACCAGAACTGGTACCCCCACCCCCAGACATGAGAGCTGTGCGGGGAGATGCAGGAGAGAGATCTCGGTCGGGGACACGGAGGTGAGGAAATCCTCACAGACATAACTAACAGGAGAGTGTGGAGGGGCACTGAGGAAGAGGGATCTGTGAGAATGCCCATCCACCAGCCCCGCTGGAGAACCACAATATTGGATAGGGGTGCGGTACTTGGGGTGAATTAGCATAGCCCCTGGTTCCCATGACAACCGAAAGCCTCGGGCGCGCCACCTGAATAGGAGCAGTGGTCCCGCCCCCTACTCATTACAATAAGGAGTGCAGCTGTAACTGCCTCCATAAGCAAGAAAACATTTTTTATAGTTTTTTTTTCTTGTAGTTCACTTATGTTTCAAGGTCCCAGGCCAGTAAGATTCGCTGACCAGCACTTTGTAACTTTCTGTTACATTGATGCATTCATTCCCTCTTGAGTTTCTTTCCAGAAACAGCGGAGCCTCCTTGTAGTCACGAGACAACTACAAAGCCTTACCCCACCTATTTATCCAAAGAAGACAAGATAAGTGATACTCCACCACAGATTGTGCCCAAGGACCCACTGAGCCTGCACACAAGCTGAAAGAATGACCAATATTAACTCCTAATCCCCACCCTGGGAGGGACTTATCCACCATTTTTTGATCACAGGATGTATGCACTAACATGATTTCTCACTGCACTTTGTGCCCTGCACTTCACCCCAAACATGTAATGATGCTCGCTCCTCTCATACATTATTCATTTCACCTCCAGAAAAACCCCTGACCCTGTTGATCGACGTGGCAGATTTGAAGTAGTCCATAACTCCCACCTCCCGATAGACGTGTCCACTGAAATAAAGCCTTTCTCCCTTGGCAATAGTCGTTGTCTCAGTAATTGGCTTTCTGTGCAGCAAGCAACAGTGAACCCCAATTGTGGGTTCGTTAACACACACCTGAGCCAAGAAACTCATGAGCGGCCACTACTTCCAGGCAGGAGAGTGGCCCTGGCAGAAGCCCCTGCGGACAGATAAGCCTACCTCTCTCCACTTGGGGTCTTGTGGTGGAACAGGCGTGCACAATTGGGGATCCCTCACCTGCCAGCATCCCACAAGATGCACACAAGTGTGTCAGATACACGGAATGAGGGGTAGTTCAAGAGCCGATCTCGGGCAGTGAGGGAACTCACGCAAATTGATCTGATGGGAGAGTGCTGTGAAGATACAGGGAGAAAACAGGGCGCCCACCCCACCCCACCCCACCGAGAAACTGTGCTAACGGACAAGAGTGAGAAGAGCCTGGACGGAAGCCTTAGCTCTCAAGCAATTAAGCCCCTCCCTTAGGAACAGCCTACCCAGCTTGGAAAGATTGCCCTGAACTTCATACCAGCAGCTCCCCCAGTGGCTGGATAAGCAACCTCTGAGATCCACCAAGGCTTTGCAAAGCCTCTCTGGCTCCTGGAATCCAGCTATGATTTGTCTTGCTCCTCCCCCCATCTCAGAGGGAGTAGAGATCAAGCAAACCCCTGGGAGCTATAAGGTCCCTTCTAAAGCTTGGAGCATTCATATGCCCCACCTGGGGGACCAGAGCTAACCATGGGCACAAAAGACAATCTGAGCAGTTCGCTCTTCTACACAACCATCAATGAATGACAGGGAGAACAACCCCATAGCTAAACATAGTCCCTACCAACTCAAGAAAAAAGGGAGCAGCTGAGTCATACTCACAAGTATCATCCATCATCACTGAGATTAAGCTAGGGGTCCTAACTCACTACACACTGTTGGAAGAGGTAAAGACAGCAGGTCAGAGGTAACCCAAGAGGTATATTTAACCTGAAAGAACTCCCCATAGGCAAGTCAGGACCAGCACACCTCTCCCTGGCACTCTCAGAGATTGACCTTCAGGGACTTGGAAACAGGCTCCATAAGCCAGGCCTCATATTCCCAGGTCTCGACCAAGAGGCCAGATGAGAAGGAATCAGCAAAAGAATTCCGGAAACATGAAAAATCAGAGTGAAAAGATATCTCCAAAAGAAAAAAATAACTCCTTACCAATGGATAAAAAATGAAAAGATTGAAATGACAGATGAAGAATTTCAAATATGGATTGTAAGGAAACTCCATGAAATGCAAGAGAAAATAGAAACCCAACACAAGGAAACCACAAAAACAATACAGGAAATGAATGAAAAATTTTCTAAAGAAATCAAATTATTTAAAAAAAAACAGAATTTCTGGAAATTAAAAATTCATTCAAAGAAATACAAAACACAGTGGAAAGCCTTAAGAATATACCAGATCGGCAGAAGAAAGAACCTTAGAGCTTGAAGACAACACCATTGAGGTAAACAAGTCAGTCAAAGAGAAAGAACTGAGAAATAAGAGGAACGAACAAAACCTACAAGACATATGAGATTATGTAAAGAGGCCTCACATAACAATCATAGGTATCTCTGAGGGCAAAGAAGAAAATACACAAGAGCTGGAAAACCTATTTGAAGGAATAATGGAGGAAAATTTCCCTAGCCTTGCTAAAAATCTAGATATCCAGGTATAAGAAGCCCAAAGGACTCCTGGGAGATTCATTGTGAAGAAGCAATCACCATGACACATAGTCATCAGACTGGCCAAAGTAAACATGAAAGAGGCACCCCTACAAGCTGTAAGGCAAAGCATCAGGTAACTTACAAAGGAAAACCCATCTGACTAACTGTAGACTTCTTAACTGAGACCTTACAAGCCAGAAGGGACTGGGGCTCCATTTTTAGTCTCCTCAAACAGAATAATAGCCAGCCTAGAATTCTGCATCCCGTAAAACTAAGTTTCTTATGAGGGAGAAATAAAGACTTTCTCAGACAAGTAAACACTGAGGGAATCTGTCAAGATCAGACCTGGCCTGCAGGAAGTAATCAGAATTACATTATACAATGATCAGAACAATAGACACCCGGCAGTGTAAAATCACCCAAAAGTTAAAAGTCAGAGCGCAGATACCACAAATGGCTAAACAGGTAAAACAGAGCAATAAAGTTCTACTCCAAAGATGAACAGAAATCCACCCCATCTATCAATTCTTTCAATAAATGTGAATGGCTTGAACTCCCCACTCGATAGACATAGGCTGGCTGAATGGATAAAAAAATACAACCCAAGTATCTGCTGTCTCCAGCAAACACATCGAACCCACAAGGACTCATTCAGACTCAAGGTGAAGGGATGGAAAACAATATTCCATGCAAATGGAAACCAAAAGAAATCTGGGGTACCCAGTCTCATATAGACTTCAAATTAGCAAAAGACAACTTAAAAAGCTAAAGATTTTAAAATCTTAAAAGCATCTTATAAGTAACTCAATGACAAAATCTACCAAGCCAAGATCCAGAAATTGCAAATTCTTTAAGAGGAGCAAGGCATTCAGAACTGCTTTTGCCCTGCAGAGATTTGCCTATTTAAAGGAGACTTCAAAAAGGCTGAGAGTGCAATTCAGCAACCTCAAGGAAGGATGGGGTCAAAAGTTGGAGGCAATGGCCCTCAAGATGTAGGGGCTCAAATAAACAACATAGCACTTTGACTTGAAACACAATGCTTGCCATTAGGGTAAGAATGTACCAGAAGTAAACCAGCTCGTACCTAGACTATAGCCTAGCTATGAGTCATCCGGTCAGCAGAAAACTCTGTAAGACTTAAAATAGGCTTATGGTGATGCTAGAACTGCTAGTATGCCAAGTCTCTAAACAAAAGATATATGATATTCTCTAAAGAAAGTTAATGTTATCCTAGGCCTCAAATTATTTCTATCAATAATTTTTAAATAAAATGTCTAGCATAATGAAAGATAACTGGGTATATGAAAATACAGCAAAATAAGCAACAGGAACAGACTCAAAGATATTTCAATTATTAGTATTATCAGATGCACACTATAAAAGGCATATGATTACTAAGTTCAAGAAGACAAAAGACAAGACTTATGGCAGTTAATTGAAAACTATAAAAAGTAACTGCAAATTTGGAAAAAATAATGGAAAATCTAGTACTGAAAACTACCATAATCAGAAGTAATAATTCAATGAAAAAGTTTAACAACACATTAAATACGGATAAAAAAAGGATCAGTGATCAAGTAGATAGGTCTGTAGAAAATATCTATACTAATAGCAGAATGACTGAGGAATCAGCCCTTTGTGTTTGGGTCAGGTCACTCCACTGGGTAAAACTCTAACTAGCTGAGATTCTAGCTGAGGGCAGGGAAAAATATGGAATGGATAGTAGAACAACAAAACCACACATGTCAATTATGGTCTTGTAACCAATTATAGAAATAAGGATCACAATAGCTTTGCATAGTTTCAATTTGCTTGTTTTATATATATATATTCCTTCACATTTTTATTTTATAAAATAAGTTGCTAGAAGTGAACTTTATGATTTAGTCTTTAGATAACTAAATATTCAATGTGACTATGACTGAATATGAAGAGTAATTAACATAGCCAATGATGGACACAATGACTTTTGGGACTGTGTGTTTCCTCATTTTGAGGAAAAGGTAAGAATTTCACTTATAAGATATCTATCTTCGTAGGTAGAAATATAGCATTGTTTGGTTGTTGTTGGGGAACTCAAATGTGTTTGTAAGAATGCTTATAGAAGCTGAATCATCAAAGGGTGGACTGTGCCAGTCATCCATCTGTTGCCCCTCACCTCCAGATTCACCCTATTTGCCCTACTCTGTGAAAACAGATATGGGCCCTTTAAATTTGTTTTACACCTTTTTTTTTCCCCAGATGGCAAGATGTTAAGCTGGCATGCTTTGTCAGTAGAGTGTACTGGAGAGACTTCAGGAAAAAAAGTTTTTGCTTCTTGGTTCCAGTGTGCTCAACAAGCTCCTGCAGCTTGTGTGGCTTCTCTACCACTGGACTCCTATAGTCCATGGTGGCCAGCAGCTCTCAGCCACCAACAGCTTCCCCCAGCATCTCCCCTCAGGCAGTTTTGTACCAGAGTGCCTACAATGAGACACCTCCCCATGACATCTTTCCTCAACATCCTACAAGGTGGTTTTATGGCAAATTCCAGAGAGGGCAGCTGTTGAGCAAGTTCTACCAGTGCAGCCCAAAGGCAACTTTTCTGCCATTTATTAAGCCAAAGCCATGCCCTCCTAGCAAAGTCTGGATCTCAGGCCAAGAGGAGGAGGCGGCTCTTATTTAGGTGCTCCATTTCAGTCTTAAGTGTGGTAGTAGCTGTTCATTATATCTACTATTTCTGTGTTCTTCGGAGTTCTCTTTATTTCTTACTAGCCAATCTCTCATTACTCCAGTCCCTGTTATAGTTAATACCTCCTTATGTTAAACTTTTCATATTAAAAGTACAATTCTCTTTCCTAATTGAACTAAGACTGATACACTAATAATAAGGATATGCAAAATAAAATCACAATAATAAACCACTTTACACTCAACAGAATGGCTAAAATTAAAAATATTGATATTACCAAATATTGGCAAGGATATAGAGAAAAAGAATTCTCATAGAAATAAATCAGTACAACTATTATACTTTAGAAAATAATTTGGCATTATCTTGAATAGTTGAAAATAGATATATGTATTTTTTTTTAAGAGACTGTGTTTCATTATGTTGCCCAGCTAGAGTGCAGTAGCTATTCCCAATGTGATCATAGGTCACAGCAATCCTGAAACTCCTGGCCTTAAGGGATCCTCTTGCCTCAGCCTCCCAAGTAGCTGGGACTATGGGTACTATAGACAAGAGCCACTGCATCAGCTAAAAACAGATATAGCCTACTCGTAGTAGGGGGAGGGTATCAGTGCTATATCCATATCCTCTTAGACCCCCTTACCATTTCCATACATTCTAGTCTGACTTCCTAAGGCCACACCTGTATCTTTGTTGAAGGGTTCCCCTCTTCTGACTGTTAGAACCTACTTTGTACATGTGGTAGGCTGAAAAGTGTCTGTGAATCAATATCCTCCTAGGGACAGCCCTTAACCAATAAATGGTTTGGTTCAAGGAGTATATTAATAAATACCCTCAGCTTCCTTACCTCGTTGCTGGGATAATACCGAAGTGCATTTTCCCCAGCACTTTCTGTGGGATTAAGCTCTAATCACCCACTGCTGTAGCTGACTTGATAACAGATCTCCTATTGGCTTCCTTCTCTTCTCTATACCACTCTTCTGTCAATGTCCCTCCATCTCCCAAATATATTACATGTGCTCAATTCTTGTCTCAGGATCTGCTTCTGGGTAGTGGAGGGAAGAGTGACCAAACTTAGACAGTTAGTATTAGGAAGTAGATCTTCAGCTCAGGATTACAGGGTTGGATCATTTATAGGCCAGATGGCAACAAGGGCCACACTGAGGGTGGTGGATTGTGCGGTAATAACCTATGGCATGCTATAGTATCACAATTACTAAGATTTTCACTTGTAGTAAATTGAGATGGGCTACCAGTGAAAGGATATGCACTCACTTTAATATGATAGGCTTATGTAATATCCCTCCTAATATCTGAGAAATATAGTATCAAGGGTAAATATTAGGACTATGGAATTACTATTTGATTGCTGTTAAAAGCTACTGGTGTGCTGAAGGAAGAAAATTTTAGACTCAATTGAACCAATTTTAGATACAGCATGAAAGACAGAGGCTTCTCTAACATTTAAAGAGACTGATCTCCTGCAGCCAGAGGGTAGGTCAAACTGAAAAACAGGCTGAGGACCAGATCACCAGAGGAGCAAAATAACAGAAAAAGTTTAATTCACAGCTCTGACAAAACTCCAGCACTAAACATAGTGCCCCCAAAAGAAAGTGGAATCTTCATACCAGAGAGAGCACCATCTGGTTAGATGTACTTCAGAACCTTAAACCCTCAGATCTTTTTGAACCCTCTGGGCCTGCAAATGTCTTTCAAAAGCCAGGGTTGACAATGAGAAAAATGAATTCTAACCCTCTTTAAATGACTACTTGGTCTTTAGCCATACCAACAAGTAACACCAGCACTGAATTAAACCAATTTAAACAATTAGTGACAACTGGCTATAGTAATCATGCTTCTAAAAGCCACGCAATTAGTTGCAGCCCCATGTACAGTGGCCACACAAAAATATAAATTAAAAATCCCCAAATGTCTGGGAATTAAGCAACAGACTTCTAAGTCACAAAGACAATTAGGAAATAAAATATTTAATAATACTTAAAACCACAACATATCAAAATTTGTGAGATGAAGCTAAACCAATATTTAGAAAAATTTATAGGTCTAAATGTTAATACTAGAAAAGTAAAAATCAATGATCTAAGACAGCTCAAAAAGCTAGAAAAGAACAGCAAATTAAACCAAAACAACATATGAGGAAGGCAATAATAAAGAACAGAAATATATGAAATAGAAAACAGTAATACAATAAAGAAAATCAATACAACCAAAAGTTGATCTTATAAAGAATCATAAAATTAATAAACCCCTAGCAAAACTGATCAAGACAAAAAGAAAAAAACATTAATTATCATTATCAAGAGGTGATGTAAAGGAACTGTTATGCCTCCCCACATAAGCTAAACAACAGGAGTACCAAAAATTACACAGCCTGTCTATTCATTCAACTACAGCGGCACAATTATTAAGACTTAAAAGGGAAGTACTCACCACAATCCCTGAATTCCTTCCTTACCTTCATTCCTCAACCCTAGCACTAAACATCTTACCAAGAGCCTAACTTTTCCCTCAACTTCCTACAAACAGGTTTCGTCCTTGCCAATTCCATTCTACTGGAAACATGGTAGGATGCCACCAACCAGGGTAAAAGTAATGGAAAATCCCTTATCACCACCAAAAGATAAGCGTAAGGGGGGAAGGCTCCTGCCAATTCTATGATATGGAAAGAACAATTCTTTTGTCATTTCCCGACCTCTTCTTAAACTCCAAGAACCTTCACCTCCATGCCTCTTGAGCAAAGCATTCCCATTACACACTTTGAACCTCTTCACAATCTAGAATTAATCTCTAAAATTCAAAAGTATTACACTTCAAGACCATACTTTGACCACAAACATCACAATTTATTCATTCACTTCTTACTCCTAATACGCTGGTATTCCAATTGTGTGGAAATCCAGTAGGATATAATTCAACCACCTAAAAAAGTAAAATAGTTTTCTTACATAACTACTATTTCTAATGTCATTACTATGATGTATTGTTTCAATTTTTTTTTTTAATTTTGTATCACTCCTCTTCTTGAATTGAAAGCCATATTGACATATTAATCTAGATCAGCATTCCATAAACTACTGGCCTACTGTCTGTGTAAATGAAGTTTTATTGGAACACAGCTACACTTATTTGTTTAAATATTATCTAAGATTGCTAACATGCTACAAGGACAGAGTTGACAAGTGGCAACAGACCATCTGGCCAGCAAAGCCTAAAATATCTTCTATCTAGCCCTTTACAGGAAAAGTTTGCCAATCCCTTGTGTAGATGCCTGCCACATGCCCATATGCCTTGCCAATGTCTCATTCTAGCTGCAACTGCCCAATCCAGAGTCCTTAATGAAATAAGCATGCTGGGATGTTTATAACAAATGGGTGGCCACTACTAAATGCAGAAAAACTAGCACAAACATTAAACAGAAATAAAATTAAATCAATTGGATGCTGTTCTCTATCCTGGCTATGAACATAAAATTTATTTAATACATTATAAAAATAAGAAAAATGTAACTGTTTTAATATTATAAAGTCTCTGAAATAAATCCTGTTTATCACAGAATATGGATTTAGCACTGCCATAACCGCTCTTCAAGGAATAGTCAGATCCACTCCAGGATAGTCTTTGTGCAGTGTAGCTTTCATAAGCCATCCTCACATAAAGTCCTATTTAAAACAGGTTTTCTAGTTAAAATACTGTTTAACAGTTTATTAATTCCTTTTTATTTTTTACTTTCATTTTTATTGATAAATAATAATTATATATATGTATGGGGTAAAATGTGATGCATTGATATATGTATACATTGTGGACTGAGAAAAATCAGGCTAATTAACATGTCCATCATCTCACATACTCATGATTTCTTTCTGATGAAAATGTTTAAAATCCATTCTTTTAGCAATGCATTTTATGAAGTATATATTAACAATAGACCTCTTGCTATGCAATAGAACATCAGAACTTACTTGTCCTAACTGAAACTTTGTACCATTTGACCAAAATTTTCCCTTTCCCCATCCACTCCCCCTCTACTCCCAGACTGTTATAACCACAATTTTACTCTCTACTTGTATGAGTTCAGAGTTTTAGATTCCACATATAAGTGAAATCAGGTGAAATTTGCCTTTCTATACCTAGCTTATTTCACCTAGCATAATGTCCTCTAGCTTCACCCATGTTGTCACAAATGACAGAATTTTGTTCTTTTTTAAGAATGAATACTATTACATTGTGTATACATACCACTTTTTTTAATCCATTCATCTGTTGATGAGCATTTGGGTTGTTTGCAAATCTTGGCTAAGTAATGCTGCAATGAACATAATTGTGCAGACAGCTCTTCAACACACTAACTTCAATTCCTTTGGATATATACCCAGAAGTGGGATTGCTGGATCATATGGTAATTCTATTTTTAGGGTTTTTTTTGGTACCTCCATATTGTTTGTCAAAATGGCTGTACTAATTAACATTCCCTCCATCAGTATACGAAGTTTCCCCTTTCTCCACATCCTTGCCAACACTTCTTATCATTCATCTTTTAGATAGTAGCCATTTAAACAAGTAAGAGGTAATCTCATTATGGTTTTAATTTTCATTTCCCTGATGATCAGAGATATTGAGCATTTTTTCATATATTTGTTGGCCTTTTGTATGTTTTCTTTTGAAAAATGTTTACTCAGGTCCTTTGCCCATTTTTTTAATAGGGTTATTTGTTTTCTTATTATTGAGTAGTTTGACTTCCTTATATATTTTGGGTATGAGCCCCTTAACTCATTTATGACTTGCAAACATTTTCTCCTAATCTGTGAGTTGTCTCTTCACTCTGTTGGTTCCTTTGCTGTACAGAGCTCTTTAATTTGATTCCAACCCACTTGTCTATTTTTGGTTTTGGTGACTATGTTTTTCAGGTTATATGCCCAGACCAATGTCATAGAGTTTTTCTCCATTTCCTTCTAGTAGTTTTACAGTTTCAGGTCTTCCACCTAAGTCTTTAATCCATTTTGAGTTGATGCTTGTATAAGCAGTGAGATAAGGGACCAATTTCATTCTTCTACATGTGGATATCCAATTTTTTCAGCACCATTTATTGAAGAGATTGTCCTTTCCCCATTGTGTGTTTTTGGCACCCTTGTCAAAAAATCAATGGACTGTAGATGCATGGGTTTATTTCTGGGCTTTCTATCCTGTTCTATTAGTCAATATGTCTGTTTTTATGCTGGTACTATGCTGTTTTAATTACTAAGAGGGGACTTCAAAAAGTTTACAGAAAATAGAATTAAAATATAAACATAAAAATATAAACTTTATTTCTCAACATAAGCTTTATCAAGGTCAAGACATTTTTGTAAGTCATGCAACCAGCCCTTTAGTCCATCCCTAAAAAACTGAGGATCCTATGAATTTACCCATGCAGTCTGTTTTATATTACTAACTGAAGAAAAACTGGCACCCTTTAAAGATTTTTTTTTTCCTTTAAAGATTTTTTAAGATTAGGAAACAAAAGAAGTTAGAAGAAGCCAAATCAGGACCTTAAGGTGAATACCTAATGATTTCTGAGCAAAACTCTCCAAAAAATTGCACTTGTTTGATGAAAGGAATGAGCAAGAGCACTGTCATGGTGGAGAAAGACTCTCTGGTAAAGCTTTCCCGGGCATTTTTCTGCTGAAGCTTTGCCTGACTTTCTCAAAACACTCTCATAATAAGCAGATGTTATCACTCTTCAGCCCTCCAGAAAGTCAACAAGCAAAATGCCCTGAGTGAGCATCCCCGAAAACTGTGGCAATGACCTTTGCTCTTGACCAGTCTGCTTTTGCTTTGACTGGACCACTTCCACCTCTTGGTAACCATTGCTCTGATTGTGCTTTGTCTTCAGGATCATACTGGTAAAGCCATGTTTCATCACCAGTTACAATACAATTCTTCCAAGAAATGCTTCAGGATCTTGCTCCCACTTACTTAATATTTCCCCTGAAAGCTCTGCTCTGGCCTGTGGCTGATCTGGGCACAACAATTTTGGTACCCATCAAGTGGAAAGTCTGCTCAACTTTAATTTTTCAGTCAGAATTGTGTAAGCTGAACCAGCTGAGATGACTACGGTGTTGGCCATTGTTTGTGCTGTTAATCATCAATCTTCTTCAATTAGAGCATGGATAAGACGATTTTTTTTTTCCTCATAAATTGACAGGGATGGTCTGCTGCTGTGGGTCTCAATCCCTTCTTAAAAAAAGTTATCCATTTTGTAAACTGATTACTTTGGGGCATTTTCCCATAAACTTTTCATCAATGATTTTACCATTCTTCCACCCAAGCTTCATCATAAATTTTACATTTGCTCTTGTGTCAATTTTAGCAGAATTCATGTTGCTCTGATAGGGGCTCTGTTCAAACTGATGTCTCATCCTTCTTAGTGCCTCAAACTAGATCCTGTTCATACATGTTATAACAAGTTAGTATGAGTTTATTTTGGTATAAAAAAATTTGAAATCCATGCATAGTTTTTTCATAATGCTCATTTTCCATGAACTTTTTGAAGACAAGCCAGGTAGTCTGATGCCTCCAGCTTTGTTCTTTTTGCTCAAGATTGTTTTGGCTATTGGGGGGGTCTTTTGTGGTTTCAAACAAATTTTAGAATTTTTTTCTATTTCTGTAAAGAATGACACTGGAATTCTGATAGGGACTGTATTCACTCTGTAGATTACTTTGGGTAGTACAGACATTTTAGCAATATTAGTTCTTCCAGTCCATAACGTAAGATATCTTTCTACTTATTTGTGTCATCTTCAATTTCTTTCATCAATGTTTTACAGTATTCAGTATACAGATCTCTCACCTCCTTAAATTTACCCGTAAGTATTTTTTGATGCTATTGCAAATGGGATTGTTTTCTTAATTTCTTTTTTATATAGTTCATTGTTAGTGTATGGAAATGCTGCTGATTTTTGTATGTTGATTTTGTAACCTGCAATTTTACTGAATATGTTTATTAGTTCAACAGTTTTTTGGTGGAATTCTCAGGGTTTTCTATACATAAGATTGTACCATCAGCAAAGAGAGACAAGTTTACTTCTTTCCTATTTGGATACCTTTTATTTCTCTTTCATTCCAATTGCTCTGGCTAGGAATTTCAGTACTGTGTTGAATAGAAGTGGCAAAACTAGGCATCTTGCCTTGTTCCTGATCTTAGAGAAAAAGCCTTCAACTTTTCACCAATGAGTATGATGTTAGCTATGGGCTTGTTGATTCCTTTTTATGCAAAAGGAATGAAGAGGACCTCTAGGCTATATTCATTGTTATGTTTTTCCTGTCTACTGGTATATTGCTGTATTACGCTGTGCTGAGCATGGATTTCTTCTTGTCCCCTTCATAGTGCACTCACATGCCCCATTCCCAATTCTGCACTGTCTGTATACCTGACCTCTAATAATAGCTTCAGATGACCTCATCTGCTAGAGTAGTGTCCACACCTTAATTATCATGCTCGCTATAAGTAAAAATTTTTATTAAATTAAAATATTTGCATAGCAATATAAACATGTATTATTTAAACTAAAATATTATTATACTACAAAATATAAAATTAAAAACAAAAGTTAAAAATACTACTACTAGAAGTCCTAATATTTTCTTCACACACTCCAGTAAGTAATCTTAGGTACCACCCACATTGAAGAGCTTTGATTTATACAAATCATATCCTGGCCACACAGTTATTGACATTACCAGTTAATATTTTCCCCCATATAAGTACACTAACCATGATGGCTATACTAGGTAGATTTGCCATTCCCATATACTAGTTAACATATTTCTATGGACTGGACTCAGTAACAAGCAGCATATGCTCTGTTAGCTCTCAGGTCTGATATCCATGGAAGGAGCTATATAGACCATACCCTCCCTGTGATTTGGGGTGGAAAATAATTAAATTTTGGTAGAATACCTCTGATCAAACCATAACTATTTCTGCTCCAATAAATTAAAATAACCTTTTCCTATGATCCTTCAAAATGCTATATTCCTTGTTGCAAATCTTTCCCCGTCCCATCTTCAAATAGCTGCAAGAATAAAATAGTAACTTCAGGATGAATGTTACTGAGACCAATAACAAAAAGCTTTCAGCATTTTAACCCTTTAGCTAATGCCTGTCAAGACTTATTTGTGGATAAGTTATATTGGATTGAGAGGAGCTATTCTGGGTACTTGGAAGACTTTCATTCTAATATTTCAGCATCTGTGGGCTAAATATTATAATTAGGCATTTACTTCAAGATTTCTGGCCATGCTAAATATAGCTAACATTGTCAAGTTTGTCTTCCATACTAAGCAAGAAGGTTGCAGGGATAGGAAGAGTAATTAAGTTACCAGGCAAGATATTTCATTTTTAAAAGATTCAATTTAGTTGTGCTCATTTCATTTTTACTGATTGTAAGAGAGAATATACTGTCTGCTCCTCATGCTTCCATGGGGAGGGACTTTAGTTAGAGTAACACTCTTGGTCTACTTCTCCACTTCTCATTCCCTCTTTGTTCCCCAGTGAAGAAGGGGTGGCTTATCTGATTAGTGAGTTAAGAGGAAAAACCTAGGCATGCAAGGCTCAGCCAATTCTAGACACAGGGAATGCATTCTGACCATTCTCTGTGCAATAAGGGCTCTGCCCCACAGTACAGACCAGCAGTTGCCTAACTCAGCCTGCAAATGAGTAGATAAATTTAATTTTGAGGTAAAATATTAGATAGCCCATATGGCCACACATAAAAGTCATGTTCTCCAATTTAGCATTGCTAAAGCTGTTATTTTAACCATTACCTATCTGACTTCTAGGCCTATTTCTCAACTGCTGTGGTTTGGATATTTGACCCCTCCAAACCTCATGTTGAAATCTGAGCCTCAATATTGGAGGTGGGGCCTAATAGGAGGTGTTTGGGTCACAAATGTAGATCCTTTATGAATGCTTGGTGCTATCCTCCTGGTAAGGAGTTCCTGCTGCTAGTTCCCTCAGGACTGGTTGTTAAAAAGAGCCTGGTATCTGCCTCTCTCTCTGTCTTGCTGCTGCTCTTGCCATGTCATGTGATCTCTGCCCTCAGCTGCCCTAACTTCACTTTCCACCATGAGTAGAAGTAGCCTGGGCCCTTCACCAGAAGCAAATGCTGTGCCATGCTTCTTGTATAGCCTGCAGAACCACAACCAAATAAACCTCTTTTCTTTGTAAATTTCCCAGCCTAAGGTATTCCTTTACAGCAACACAGACTAAAATATCAACTCATTCTGAACTCTAAAATTTTAACAATATTTCTAAATAGGAAGATTCCAGCTCATCAATACATTTTTCCTCAACAATGACTTAAGCTATGAGATAAATATACAACCTGGACTCAAGCAATCATCCCACCTTGCCCTTCTAAAACACTAGTATTATAGGCATGAGCCTGTAGCCACCTCCCCATGCTGGGCCAGGGAGGGACCGAGAAGGGCAGGCACTCACACACACCATGATTGGGTGCCACACAACCCCTGGCCACCAGGGGATCCAACACACTGCCAGGCTGCCACAGCCAACTAGCACCTCAGCGGCCCTGCCCATACTGCATGCTACCCAGCCACCATGGCACCGCCCCCCCCCACACCACCATAGACCTGCTCACCACCAGCTGTCCCCCACTGCACGCCACCACTGCTCCTGGAGGAAGTGAATGTTCACAGCCCTGATACCTGCAGCCACTGTCTAAATAGTCTCACCAAGCCACTACTGCTGCTGCCGCAGGTAGACCCAAATAGAGCAAACTCTCACACCACCCATCTCCATGGAGAGGGACTCACTCAGCTCCCTGCCAGAGCTTCCAACCATGGCCTGGGGACCAATCTACCCCTCTGCACAAACATCCCCCGACACTGGCTTGGACTGTGAAAGAATGGGATGACGCAGGAGAACAGCTGCATTACAGGCTCTCAATGCGTCCAGCCAGGTCAATCCTCCCAAGTAGGCCACAAGTGTGCCATCTAGGGAACTCCCCCTCTATTCACTAAGTAGGAGAGTTTCCAGCAGAGGAGAATAGGTGTACAGCAAATTTAATCTGTCTTAAGCTGAGAGAAGAGGTTTCAGATGAGAAGGACCCAGCATAAAAACTCTGGCAACATGAAAAAACAAACTGTTTCAACACCCCCCAAGGATCACCTAAAGGAAATTGTTGAAATATCAGATATGGAATTTAGAATATGGATGGCAAATAAGATGAATGGGATTGATAAAAAGTTGAAAGCCAACAAAAGTTGAAAACCAAAAAAATAAATCAAGACATGAATGCATGAATGAAAAATACAAAAACTCACTAAAGAGACAGACAACATAAGAAAAAGTATAACAAAGCTTAAAGAAATGAAAGAATCACTTAGGAAATTACAAATACAGCAGAAAACTTCAACAGACTAGACCAAGCAGAAGAAAGAATTTCAGAGCATGAAGACAAGGCTTTCAAATTAACCCTGTCAGTCAAAAATGTAGAAAAAAGAATAAAGAAGAATAATCATGCAGAGAAATATGGGACTATGTAAAATGAGCTAATGTAGGAATCATAGGTATGCCTAAGGAAGAAGAAAAAAAAATCAAAAAAGCATGGAAAAATCCATTTGAGGGAATAATTAAGGAAAATTTCCCTCATATCACCAGAAATTTAGCTATCCAGGTACAAGATGGTCATCGAACACTTTGGAGGATGCATAGCAAATAGGACGTCACCAAAACACATAGTCATCAGTCTGGCCAAAGTCAAAATAAAGGAGAAAATCCTACAAGCTGCAAGGTAAAAGCAAAGTAACTTACAAAGGAAAACCCATCAGACTAACAGCAGACTTCTCAGCAGAGACCTTACAAGCCAGAAGGGATAGGGGTCCTACTTTTAATCTTCTTAAAAAGAATAACTACCAGCCAAGAGTTTTGTATTCTGCAAAAATAAGTTTCATAAGTGAAGGACAAATAAATTCCTTCCCAGACAAGCAGACACTAAGGGAATTTGTCACCACCAGACCTGCCCTATAGGAAAGGCTCAAATGTGCTCTATACATAGAACAGAACAATTGATACCCACCAATATAAAAAAAAATCCAAAAGTTAAACTTCACAGCTCTTATAAAACAGTAGCATAAAGGGGAAAACAAAACAAGGTAGCATTCAATATGATGCACAGAGCAGTATCTCACATATCAATACTAACATTGAATGTAAATGGTCTTAATGCTCCACTTAAAAGATATAGATTGGCTGAAAGGATGAAAAAACACAACTGAAGTATATGCAGTCTCCAAGAAATCCATCTAACTCACAAGGACTCTCACAGACTCCAGGTAAAGGGACAGAAAAAAAATATTCTATACAAATGGAAACCAAAAGTGCGGGAGTAGTTATTCTCACATCAGATAAAATAGGCTGCAAATCAAACTTAATTAAAAAAGACAAAACTAGTCATTATATAATGATAAAGGGAGCAATTCAGTAGGAAAATACAATAATCCTAAGTATATTAATATATGCACCTAACATAGGAGTGCCAAGATTCACAAAACAAATTCTACTAGATCTAAGCAAAGAAATAAACAACAGCATCATAACAGCCAGGTACTTCAACACTCCATTGACAGATCATAAAGGCAGAAAATCAACAAAGAAACACTGGACTGAAACAGGATTTTAGAACAAATGTAACTAATGGACATTTAAAGAACTTTCTATCCCAAAACTACAGAATATAAATCCTTCTCATCAGCACATGGGACATCTTCCAAGACAGATCATATGTTAGGGCCATAAAACAAGTCTCAATAAATTCAGAAAAAATGAAATCATACCATGTATCTTCTCAGACCACAGTGGAATAAATCTAGAAATCAATACCAAGATGAACTCTCAAGTCTACACAAAGTCATGGAAATTAAATAACCTGCTGCTGAATGATCCTTGGGTCAATGACGAAATTAAGATGGAAATCAAAAGATTTTTTGAACTGAATGACAGAGGACACAAGGTTTCAAAAATCTATGGGATATAGAAAAGCAGCGCTGAGGGCAAAGTTCATAGCCTTAAATGTTTACATCAAAAAGACAGAAAAATCACAAATTAACAACCTCATGTTGCACCTCAAGGAAGCAGAAAAAGAACAAACCAAACCCAAAGCTAGCAGAAGAAAAGAAGTAACAAAGCTCAGAACACAACTAAATGAAATGGAAACAAACAAACAGAAAAATACAAAGTAACAATGAAACAAAAAGTTCATTCTTTAAAAAGATAAACAAAATTGATAGATCACTAGCTAGATTAACCAGAAAGGGAAAATAAATGACTCAAAAAGCTCAATCAAAAATGAAAAAGGAGACATTACAACTGATACCACAGAAATACAAAACATCATCCATGACTTCTATGAAAATCTCTATGCACACAAACTAGAAAACCTAGAGGAAATGGATAAATTTTTGGAAACATGCAACCTCCTAATGAAGAAACAGAAATCCTGAACCAACCAATTATAAGTAGCAAGATTGAAACAGTAATAAAAAAATTTCCCAACAAAAAAGAGCCCCAGACCACACAGATTCACAAGCAAATTCTACCAGACCTACAAAGGACTAGCACCTATTCTACTGAAATTGTTCCATAACATCAAGAAGGGAATCCTTCCTAACTCATTCTACAAAGCCAGTATCACAGTGATACAAAAGCTAGGAAAGGACATAACAAAAAAAGAAAACATAGACCAATCTACATTATGAACTTAGATGCAAAAACTCTCAACAAAATACTAGCAAACCTAATTCAACAGCACATGAAAAAGATAATTCACCATGATCAAGGGGGTTTCATCCCAGAGATGCAAGGATGGTTCAATATATGCAAATCAATAAATGTGATCTGCCACATAAAAGACCATATGATCATCTCAATAACTGCAGAAAAAGCATTAGATAAAATCCAGTGCTTTTCATTATAAAAAACCCTCAATAAACTAGGCCTAGAAAGAACATACCTCAAAACAATAAAAACCATATGCGACAAACTCACAGCCAACATCATACTCAATGGGGAAAAGCTGAACTCTTTTCTGCTAAAAATTGAAACAAGACAAGGGTGACCCCACTGTCACCGCTTTAATTCTACATAGTACTAGAAGTCCTAGCCACAGCAATCAGGCAAGAGAAAGAAATAAAAGGCATCAAAATTGGGAAAAAGGAGGTCAAACGATCCCTGTTTGCTGACAAACATTGTTAAAATGTCTGTACTGCCCAAAGTGATTTACAGATTCAATACAATTCCCATCATAATACCAATGTCATTTTTCATGAATCTAGAAGAATTAATCCTAAACTTTCTACGGAACCAAAAGAGTTCAAATAGCCAAAGCAATCTTAAGCAAAAATAACAAATCTAGAGGCATCACATTACATGACTTCAAATTACACCACAAGGCTATAGTAACCAAAACAGCACGGTATTTGTATAAAGGTAGAGGCACAGACCAATGGAACAGAATAGAGAACCCAGAAATAAAACCATATAGCTATGACCAACTAATTTTCAACAAAACAGACAAAAACATACACTAGGGAAAGGACAATCTATTTAATAAATGGTGCTGGGAAAATTGGATAGCCATGTACAGAAAAATGAAACTGGATCCCTATCTCTTGCCATAAACAAAAATTAAAGATGGATTAAAGGCTTAAATTTAAGACCTGAAACCATAAAAATTCTAGAAGAAAAAGTAAGGAAAACTCTTCTAGTCATTGGCCTAGGCAAAGAATTTATGACTAAGATCCCAAAAGCAAATACAGCAACAACAAAAATAAATAAATGGGATTTAATTAAATTTAAAAGTTTCTGCACAGCAAAGGAAATAATCAACAGACTACGTAGACAACCTATAGAATGGGAGAAAATATTCACAAACTATACATCTGAAAAAGGACTAATATCCAGAATCTACAAAGAACTCAAGCGAATCAGCAGGAAAAAAAATAACTCCATTAAAAAGTGGACAAAAGACAGGAACAGAGTTTTTGTCAAAAGAATAGACAAGCAGCCATCAAACATATGAAAAAATGCTCAATCTCACTAATCATCATGGAAATATAAATTAAAACAGTGAGATACCACCTTACCCCTATCGTAATGGCCACTATTAAAAAGTCAAAGAACAATAGATGTTGGCATGGATGCAGTGAAAGATGAATGCTTAAACACTGTTGGTGGTACTGTGAATTGGTACCACTTTTATGGAAAACAGTATGGAGAGTCCTCAAAGAACTATTATAAAAGTAGGCCTACCATTCAACCCAGCAATCCCACTACTGGATTTCAACCCAAAAGAAAATAAGTCATTTATAAAAAAGACACCTGCACTTGAATGTTTATCATAGCATAATTCACAGTTGCAAAGATCCATATCAACCTAAGTGCCTATCAGCTGATGAATGGATAAAGAAAATGTGCTATATATAATACCATGGAGTACTACTCAGCCATAAAAAGAAAGGAAATAACGTCTTTTATAGCAACTTGGATGGAACTAGAGAACATTATCCCACATGAAGTATCTCAGGAATGGAAATACAAACATTGCATGTTCTCATTAATAAGAAGGAGCTAAATGATGGGTATACACGGTCATATAGGGGTGTAAAGCAGTGGTCCCCAACCTTTTTGGCACCAGGGACTGGTTTCACGGAAGATAATTTTTCCATGGACGGGGGCTAGGGGGATGGTTTCAGGATGATTCAAACACATTACACTTATTGTGCTTTATTTCTATTATTATTACATTGTCACTTGCCACTCACTGATAGGGTTTTGATATGAGTCTGCAAACAACTAATTTATTATGTTCTCTGTGCAGTCAAACCTCTCTGCTAATCACAATCTGTATTTACAGGCACTCCTCAGCAC